>ML682031.1:570656-598212 GCA_007922195.1 Podocnemis expansa | reverse complement strand
GTGGCTCGATAAGTCATCTTGTCCAGTCCCCTGCACTGAGGCAGGACCAAGTGTTATCTAGACCATCCCTGGCAGCTGTTTATCAAAAAGCTCCAATGACAGTAATTTGACAACCTCCCCAGGTAATTTATTTCAGTGCTTACCTGTTCATACAGTTAGGAAGATTTTCCTCATGTCCAACTTCAATCTCCCTTGTTGCAATTTAAGCCCATTATTTCTTGTTTTGTCCTCAGTGGTTAAGGAGAACATCTTATTACCCTCCTCTTTATAACAACATGGGTATGTCTACATGGCACTTTTATTTCGAAATAACACTCGTTATTTCGAAATAAAAGAAATTTAGTCTACACAACGTTTTCTTATTTCGAAAGGACGGATCCCGTCCTTTCGAAATAAGAATCGTTGTTTCAAAAAAGTTAAACCCCGCTGTTTTCGAAACGGCTGTTATTTTGAAATGGATATTTCGAAATAACACCGATTAGACCTGTTGTTTTGGAACAACACCGTTGTTTCGAAACAACTGTTTCAAAACAACAGGTCCAAACAGCTTTATTTCAAAATAACCATTTTGAAATAACAGCCGTTTGGATTGCAGGCTTTCCCTTAATTCGAATTAGCATTTTGTTAATTCAAATTAACTTATTTCAAAATAAGGACTTTATTTTGAAATAACTCATTTCAAAATCCTTATTTTGAAATAACGATGCATGTGTAGACATAGCCCATTTTCCGTATTTAAAGGCTGTTATTATGTCTTCCCACAGTCTTATTTTCTTCAAACTAAATAAATTCTTCTCCTCTTTCCTCGTAAGTCATGATTGCGAGACCTTTAATCATTTTTGTTGCTCTCCTCTGAAATCTCTCCAATCTGTCTGCATCATTTCTGAAGCATGGTGCCCAGAACTGGACACAATACTCAAGCTGATGCCTAATCAGCGAGGAGCAGAGCGGAAGAATTACTTCTTGTGTCTTGCCTACAACACCCTTGCAAGTGCACCCCAGAATGGTTTTTGGGTTTTTTGCAACACTCTTACACTGTTGACTCATATTTAGTTTGTGGTCCACTGGGGCCCCTAGATCGCTTTCTGCAGTACTCTTTCCTAGGCAGTCATTTCCTATTACATGTTGTGCACTTGATTATTCAAGTAGAGTAGTTTGCATTTATCCTTATTGAATTTCATGCTATTTAAATATAAATGTGTGGGGAGGGGACTCACTGATGGACCTAGAAGTAGGGTGGAGGCCACCCAACAGACTTCCTACTGTCTGTCAAAATGACATGAGCTGTGCCACTCATCCACTGCAGGAGCCCAGCCTCTGGCATAAAATGGCTGCTATGCTTGTCTCTTACGATGTCTCTTACAAATAGACAGTGTTCACAGGCCCCCTGGCCTCCTGAGGCCACGGCTAGGTGCATGGGCAGCTTAACAGTTTATGAGAGTAACAAGAAAAGAGTAAGAATAAAGAAAGGGATATACCAGAGCCAGGGACCTGCGAGATTAAGGCCATTCCTGACCAGGCCTGCCCCTCACACAGCAGCCTTTCAATACTCTGATACTATCCTTTTTGGTTCATCAATAAAACACTGTTTATTTGATTGTCTGAATCCCTCTCAGATCCTCGTTTCTCCAGAGCACCTCGCTAGAGCATAAAAAAGCCAGCCATTTTTTCTTTAATGACTTCATTTGCTGCTGTACAAATGCTCAAATTTGCTATTCGTGTTTAATTAGCTGGTTAAATTAGCTAATTATGTAAAATCTGTACCGCGCACTCCATATATAATGGAGAGATTTGGCAGAGAAGGGCTAAATTGGTCAAGAAATGACATACCAGGCCAAATGAATTAGGAATGTTGGAAATGCTCGACTCACTTAGACATTGGCCTAAGTCCAGTTTCCCATCTGCTAAAGTGGCCGAGGCCCAGTGCTTTGAAGGAAGATGGATTTTAAGAAAAATGGGCTTACGTTTTCAAGCTCTGTTTAGGCATCTAGGAAAATGACATGTTGAGACCATGTTAATGTGGCCTAATGGAGTTGGCATCGACTCAGGAGATTTGGGCTCTATTCTTGATGCTGCTGTTTAACGCTGGATTAGTCACTCCAACTCTTGGCGCTTCTGGTTCCCCTTTTGGCACTCTGTTCATTTTAAAGCATTAGCCCTGCAGGGCAGGGTCTGTCTCTCACTATGTTTGTAATAAGCCTAGCACAAAGGGTTTTCCCATCTAGTTATGATCTCTAGATGCTACCAGTGACAGAACTAGGTTTGCAGTCGTGGGAAGATGATGAGTTACAAATGGAAGACCGGAGAACGAGTCCATCGTACACTTACCCAGCAGTTACTCCTGTTCTGCAGGGCTGGGGCTGGCTCCCCACTTTGGGGTGTTGCGACCCAGTACATAACTCGCACTACCACAGGCCCCCACGCATCATCTGGCAATGCCTGGAGTGGGGAACCAGCCCCAGCCCCATGGATAGGAGCAGCCGCTGCTGAGTGAGTGTGGGGACGTGATGCTCCAGTCCTGTGTGAAAGGCACCAGACATACATCTAAAGGCCACAAGAGAGGGCAGTTGCCCACCCGTGTCCCACTGGGTGCGACTCTCTCATAAACAAAAAATTTTAACAAGCAAGCAGTCCTGTGGCCCTTTGAAAGACTAGCAAATTTATTTATCACATGAGCTTTCGTCTGAGAAAATCCCACTTCATCAAACAGTTCCCACTGAAGTCCTACAGATTTGATGCAGCTAACTGGAGGCTCACAAGTCTGAGAAATATGTAACAGTGTGGATCATATGAGAATTATGTACAGAGAGGAAATGTCTTCCCTGAACTGAAGCCTGATCTCTTTGCGCCTTGAGGTGTGAGACGGAAGACAGAAATGCTGAGCGTAAAGCAGAGCAGCACTTATGACTGATGCACATACAGCCAGATTTAACCAGCAGTAGTTTCTGAAATTATGCAAAGTTGAATATGATCCATTGTATCTTTCTGTGTCACACTTTCAAGCACGGTGCAGAACTTTGTCTAACTGGCTTTTCTTGACATTTTTAGCATCAATGTACACATTCACTGGCCTGTTAAAGCCAAGAAAGCTCATTAAATGCCAGTATTGATCCAGCACTGTGCTACCTAGGTAAGATCTGAGCCTCTTTTTCCCTGCTGCAGTCCCCTGTTGAGCAAACATATATGTCATGACCTTTGAATATGGAATTGGCAGACGTCTAATAGATCTGAATAAGCTTCCAGGTACGTGTAAGAAAGTGTATCGGGCCTTCATGACCCCAGCTGCCGACATCATGGTCTGCTATATCCTGCCCCAGGAAAGGAGTTGGAAAGTGGGTCTCTCAGGTCTGCCTAGCAAGGTGGAATAGAAGCAGGCAACAGCACCTTGCAGGCTCATATAAAAATTACCGCAGGGACTAAGCAAACTAGAAGACCTATCCTCATCACAAGCAGGCTTCTAAACAAGACTAGTCTAGACTTAGAGGAGCAGGGGAAGGGACTTTTTTCTGGTCCCAGAAGCATAAGAGATAACCAGGAGATGGGTTCTGTTGGCTACATAAAAGAGGATTTGAGAAGTTCAGCCTTGAGAGAAGGGTGAAGAGAAAGAGGCAACGTGGGAAAAGGCCTAGGGAGCACAAATAGCAGCTAACAAGAGGCAGTGGTCTGTGGCTGCCGTTTATAGGTCCATGGGTTGAGAGCCAGAGTAGTGAGTAAGCCCCAGGTTCACCCAGTGGCTGCAGGGAAAGTGGTCTATCCTGTGAAAGGGGAAGAGTCTTGTTTAGAAGCCTGCTTGTGACAAGGTTAGTGATAGGGCTGAGGACCCTGATGAGGGCTGAAGCTTGTCGAATACTTTCCTACCCTAGAAGGTGCTCATCCATTTTGGCTATGTGATTTGGCTTGACGAAGTGGGATTTTCTCCCACGAAAGCTCATGCAAAAAATAAATCTGTTAGTCTTAAAGTGCCACACGACTCTTTTTTTTTCTTTTTGGAGGTCTGAGCCACTAAACACCTCCTAGCAAGATCAGCCTATGGAGGTGCCAGAAGTGGGGAAACATTTGCAACATCACACCCAGTCCCTAAGAGGCATTCAGGAGATGAGCACCCCAGTCACTGTATGCCAGGATGATCTGACAAAGGATCCTTTAGAAGAGGGGTTCTCAACCTTTCCAGAAGCCTGAGCCCTGATTTCTGGGGCTGAAGCATGTAACTTAACTTGTCTGGGCCCCGTGTGGCATGGGGCCCGAGGAAATTGCCCTGCTTCTCACAGCTTAATGCCAGCCCTCCACTTTCAACCCCACTAAACCTGTCCTGTGACCCCCAAAGGGTCACAGTGCCCAGGGTAAGAAACACTGATCTGGATGAGCTGAGATGCTTCCTGGAAGATCTCCGCATATCGCCGTGGGTACGCATGCTCCTGGTTGAGAACCACTGCTTTAGAAGGTCTTAACTCCCTCATAAACTGCTAGCAAATTTAATAAGAGCAATGAGTAAAAACCTATAGTTAGCATTTGATACAAAGACTGCTGTGAAATGCAGAAATTCTAGCTTCAAATTTAACAAAGCCAAATGCCCTTTCTCCTTCTGCAATGGAAAATGTAGAGCTTTTAATGCTATATAGCAGGAAACAAGTTAATAGGGGACCATAAAGAAATATGAAATAGTCCAGCTACAGCTGGTAAGAGTATAAAGTGATTTCTGTCTCAGGAGGAAGTGTTTCTAGTCAAGGACAAAGACTATTTACTATGCAGCAGAGCTTAGCCTTGCCATGCAATGAAGGGGCCAACAAAGGCCGATTCAGAAATGGCCAACAGGAGTGGAGTCACCGTCACCTCCTGGCAACAAACAAAGAGTCTGATGGCACTTATAAAGACTAAAAAATTTATTTATGGCAGATTTTGTGGGAGAAAATCCCACAACATGAGATGCTTGAAGATGGGGAACTTACAGAATGGGAGCTGAAAGACGTGATCTGAGGAGGCTCTTCTGTGAGACAAAGGCCCCTGTACAGACCAATCTCCTCACCACTGAGATCTGAATATGGTAGTATCCTTCTTGGGGACAATGAATCCATCAAAGAGGGCTGGAAGGAACACTAATGAAAGCTTGTAAATTGAGAATCGACTCTGACGGATGAGACCATTGACTCTGTCCCTCAGCTCCCAATCTAGGAAACTCTTGCCAACCTACCAACATCTGAGGATGCCTGCAAAGCAGTTAAGCAAATGAAGAACAATAAAACGCCATATGTTTATGGCATACCAGCTGAAGTACTAAAGGGGGGGGGCACACTGACAAACAAGTTCCACTTACTTCTCCTCAAAATGTGAAGGTCTGAAGAAATCCCTGTTGATTTTTTTATGCTATTATCATTACTACTTTTCCTACCATTAGTGGACTTGGAGAACAATTGATCACCATCACCTTTAGAAAAGCATTAACACAACTGGAGACAGTTGTCAGGTCCCTCCTCAGTCTTCATTTCTCAAGACTAATGAGGCTTGTTGGTTTTTTCTAACCTTTCCTCATAGGTCAGGTCTTTTAAACTTTTTACCATTTTTGTTGCTTCCCTGTGGAATCGTTCCAATTTATCCACGTTTCCTAAAATGAGGCACCCAGAGCTGGATACAGTAGTCCAGCTGAGGCCTCACCAGCCTTGAATAATAGAGTGTGACAGTTACCTCCTGTGTCTTACATATGACAGTCCTATTAATACATCCCAGAATATTAGCCTATTTCACAGATGCACCACACCGTTGACTCCCGTTCAGCTAGTGATCCACTACAACTCAAGATCCTTTTCATCAGCACTACCAGTAAACCGTAGAGCAAGTGGAGGTTTGCTTATGCATTATTGGACTGTGTCTTCTGCTGAGGCTGATTCACTAGAGGTGCCAACCTGAGCCAGTAACTGATTTCACTGGGTTTGGTCCTGGTTTAAGCAGGGGGTTGAAGTAGATGACTTTCCAACCCTGATCTTCTATGATTCTTATTCAGTATGTGGAGAAAGAATATTCATTTAGTTCAATCCATCACAGAAGAGATGTCCTTGCAAGACAACGTTGCAATAAGTGCAAGAAACTTACTTCCAGAAAGACAAGCCCTTAGGTAAACTGCATGCACCAGAGGATTTTGCTGCAGAAATCCTTCCTTATTATTATTTTAGTTTAGTTTAGTTTCATTGTTACATTTTCAGCACTATAAAACTGAGCAATTACTGGCTTCAATTACCTCTTGGCATCAACTCTATTAGTCTTATGCCGATTGCATTTTAAACTGTCAGAGGGAAAAGATGATCCGGGGCACCTCTTTCAACAGTCTTGTGGTTTGTGTTGAGGGCCTTGTGTTTTCTGGGAAGCATCATCATTTTCTTTTTGGGGTGAGTCCAATGAAGCAGATGGGAGGACCATATGCCTGCCTGACTTCAGGCTTGCTCAATGGCAAAACTTCCATTCTCTTCAATGGTGCAGGATTAGGTCCTTCCAGGAGTCCTTTCTATTCCCTTCCACTCGTTGGTTGGCAGCAACAAAGGCCGGGTTCAATATCTAGGGATTCTTTCCAACCGTACAACACAAAAGCAGCTCTAGCGTCCACCCTGTAATTTGGGGCAATTGCACACGTTCCAGGCAGGATAGCCTGTCCCCAAGTCCTATCAATCTTCACAGGGTGCTGGCATCCGAACCTCTTGCTTAGCTGCTTGATTCAGATGTTAGTGATCTTTCAATCAGAAACAAGCTAAGCCCAGCTCTGAACATACAATAAGGGGAACAATGTTTCGGTACCCCTGCATTTAATGCTGGAGGAGTTTGTAATCCAACACCAGTCCAAGGGGATCGTCCCATCATGCTAACCACCTAAGCAGGATGGAGGTGCTCGTACAATACCCATTCGGCAGGGAAGAGTCCATGCACACCCTGATTATACCTCTGTACTCCCGGGGTAGTGTCTGGAAGTAGGGCCTGCATTAGACACAGATTTGTAGGGTGACTTAAGAAGGGGCCTGTAGTAGGTGCCTGACTGGCTACGCCCCCAGATTGGTAGGAGAAGCCCACCGGCCAACTCTTAATCCCAGCAGAAAGTAGGTGACTACTCAAAGTGTTTGCCCATGGAGGTGATAGCAGCTCTGCCTCTTGCTTCCCACCCCTGTTCCTGATTTTGCCTCGCCTCACTCCAGGTAATCCAACTCTGACCCCCAGCAGCAATTTCTGGCTTTGGCTCTGACCATTGGTCCTGGCTTCTGACTTTGATCCTGGCCTCCGAGTCTTGACCTTGGTTCTAACCTCAGCTGTGATTCCTGGTTACTGGCTCCCTGCTCTAACAACTAGGCCTGACTACCCACGTCCAGGACAGTTAGAGGCTGCGGTGCCAGCTTCTTTCACCACCTCTCTTTACAGCAAAGCTTTTATTTAACAGGATCCAAATCTGAGTAGCTGCTTTGGATTGGCATTTGCAAGTCTCTTGCTCTTCCTCTTACCTTCCCTGCAAAGGTCCTTGCTTTTAAGGCCCAGACACCTGGGTCAGCGATAGAGGACTAAGTGGTTGAGTCAATGGCTGTCGACACTGACTTTAATAATTAAAAATAAAACTATTGAGCCAATATGTTTTGGATCAACAAACAGGACTAACAGGTCAGCCACCCCGGCCTTGTAAATTGATTATTTTTTGACAGACAATATTAGGGTCAGGGGGATTGATTGATTTGCTCTCTGGATTCTTGGCATAAACAACAGCTGACTGCAACCATCTGGTCAGCACTGGGCTATTGTGATTCATTACCCTTATCAGGGCCAGACCTGTGCTATTACCAGAGAAATTCTCCAGTTTCTCCTTTGTATTTCTGATCTCTATTCTAAGTAAGAAAAAAATCACTCTACCCTGAGATGGACTCTGCAGACCTTGTGCATACTGACTGAAAATCAAGGACATATAAAATGGTGCCCTGGCAGAAAGTCGTTTGTGTGTGTAAGAATGCCTAAAATTCCATTATTAATTGCAACATCTATGTAAACTTCAAAGCACTTTGAGATCTGCTGTCAGCAATTTGTTGCAACAAACTGGCTTTAAACCATTTAAATTATATGTTATTGTAATTCAAGTGCTCTTTAACTAGCAATATGGGATTATGGCTCAGGATTTTTGTGTCTTGTTTAAGCTTTTTAGATCATGTTATCATAGGGATTGTTAGTTGCATCAGTAAAGATGTATTTTGTTTGGAAAGAATATTGCCTGTGTCTATTTATCAGAAGGTTATATCCGTGTTCTTTAGTGTTTCCATAATAACCCCAGAATCTGAAAGAACAGATTAACAGAGCAATAGGCAGCAAGACAAAATCCATTTTTTCAGGGTAACGGGGTCAGAGTACTCCCTGAATGGACAGCCAGGGCAGGGGGCATAAAAGATCGCATGTTAGGGGAGCCCTTCACTATGTGATTGAAGGAAATATTAGACCCTGGTCTCCAACCCGAAACATTTATCTTGGGGGCCCTTCATGTTTGAACCTTCTCAGTGGAGCTGGTCACACAAAATGCTCTGGGGAAACTTGATTGTCCATTAGCTTCTTACTTCAGCATCCAAAATGGCTGGTTTCTTAACATCTCAATAATGTGACCAAGCTGGTGATGGCCAAGTTAGAAACTTTTTCCACATTCCATCACCGTGAGAAATACTTTTGGGGACAGCCTCTGAGGAGGCCTTGGCAGGATTCCCTTCAAAACTCATCCATTCTTTTCCTTAGCAGAAAATGGGACAATTGCTGAGTGACACGCTCCATCTTGTTGAGAAACAATAACCTTACAGCTGGTTTTCCTCCTCTTGGGATTGACAGAGGTCCTATTCCTGCTTCCATTGGTATTTGACCAGTAACTTGAATAGGAGTCAAAGCCAGCTCCTAAATAACAAATGAACTGACATGTCTTGTACAGCACTACACAATTTACCCACTAGGCCTCAGGGACAGTGATAGTAGAGACAGTGCCAAATGGAGTTGCTTAATGTCAAGTTAGAGCTACTAAAACCCATGAAAAAAATACGAAGTGTCACTGCCTTAATAAATATTAAGCTCCTGACAGAAAGTGTTTGTATTGAGTTCATTGGAACTGAGCTGGTTTACCCCATCTGAAAATCCCAGCTAACATATGTAGAGCCTTGAAAATCTGTGGCTGTCCACTCCAGATATCCATAGCCACAGATGTGGATATCCGTGGATCATTTTTGCAGATTGGATACAAACCCAAATTTTGCATCCACACGGGGCTCCCCTGTATGTTACCTCCTTGAGCATTCAGATGTTGTACCCCATACCGCTTTTAAAATTATGTGCTCAAGGCAGGAGAGTGCCTTCCTTTTGCTTGGAAAAAGTTTCTGCAATATCATGGGCACTACTGGAAACAAATAAAATATAAGAATAGTTGAAGCATCACTCTGCAAGTTTCAGATTGTTAATTATTTATTTTAAGTATAAGAGGGAGGCTCTCACCTACAGAGCTAGGATTGAGACCTGGATCTGCTATCTTCCAGAGCTGGACATGATTAAGGTAAAATGGCTTCAAATAAAATGGGTACAATGAACAACGGATGGCATAGCCAAAGAAGTGAAAAGAGGAATGGATGGATGGATGGACGGACTTCCCCTCAAAATGTCTTTGCAGTATTTGTTGGCTTTGTAATGTCTAAGATCCTCAACTTAAAACATTCATATGATCAGTTTTTTTTTAATTTTATTTCGATCTTAAAAACACCCTAGGTCACCTCCTAAAAACAAACTCTAATTTAATCGTTGGAGCGGTCCTTCCAAGGTGGTTCTGTCCTCCATGTCCTTTTTTAAATCATCCATTACAAAGGATGATGTCATCTGTGCAGCAATGACAATTTATAACTTTGCTGTACATTTGTTGATCTTTGAGATGGTGTTTTCCAATAAATAGGTTCAACTTTTCCAACAGAATAATCTGAGCCAGAATTGGAGCAAAACGAACAACAAGAAAAGAAAGAGGCAATGAAAACAAAGAAGCAGCCCTTAACATGAAACGAGCAAAGCTATTTCAAGTGTCCGTTTGCTAAATTCTGCTCTGAGTTATGCTGGAGTTTCGCTAAAACCTACTTTAAGCTTGTGGTCACATGCAAGACCTCAAAATCCTGTCTGCTCTGTGTGGGCATTACAGATCTCCAGCACTTCCTTTAAAAGAAGGAATGCCTGGTTACTAATATCCCAGTAGAGTTAAATTACCCTGGTGGACTTTCCTGAAAATTCAGGCAAGAACAGTTTTGCTTGTAGGTCTAGCTTCCCTTCTGCAGCTTCTCCCATCCCTAAGAACAGGGGTCTCAAACATGCAACCCCTAAAGGTATTTCCTGCAGCCTGTAACACTATGGTTACTGAGATTTGCAATATCATTCTATGAAAAGGTTTCAGTGGAGCGGCCCTCAGGCTAATGTACTAGTCCTCCGGTGGCTCTCGTGGTGATTTGAGTTTGAGACCCGTGTCTAAGAAGAACACGCACAATGGAGCCAGCAGCACAGTGACTGAGCGAGCCACGGTGATGGGCACAGTCTGAGATGCAATGGAGAGGGGCTGGTTCCCCATTTGTGTGTCAGAGGACTGAGAGGATTCACTTCCTATCAAATTGGAAGATGACTTCCCCACAGATCCTTAAGTTCTCTGGACTTTCTAGGACATTTTCCTCACTCTGTCTGTGTGGTTAGAATACCATTCCTGCTGAGGGAACCTGCTTAGTAATTAATCCCAGGAGAACCTAGGAGAGATTTCTCAAGCACCTTTCTCCCCCCACAACAGGATTTTCCCTGGGCAGGGAATGTTACCCCAAAAAACTACTTGCAGCTCCTTCCGGTTTAATAGTGTTGTGTAATGTCCAGAAAGATATTGGGTTGCAAGAGTCTCCTTTGTAAGGCTGTTTTTCCCAGAAAGCACATCTGAAGTTGACTCTTCATGGTGGTGTCTCAGGGTTTGTTCCTCTTACTCTGTTTCTCCACCCTCTACGCTTCCCAATCAGCTCAAAGACTCTCACCACAGCCCATTTTCAGTGCAAACCATGTGCTCATTCCTTTACAGATGTGACAGTCCCACTCCCAGTTTGTGCCCTAAATGCTGTCAGGGTTTGGAGCTCAGGAGTCCACTCTCCTCCCCAGGAGACTGCAGGAAACCCCATCCTCCTTGCTTGCCATGCCTTCCCCTGCTCTCTGTGTTGGCCCAGCTTATATCCCTGGGCCAGGTCCTCAGCTGTTCTTTATCTTCCTGGTTAGGGCAGGGCTCTACTGCTGCCTAATTAGCTCCCAACTGTGTCCTGCCCAGCCTTAACCTCTCCAGCCCAGGCTAGCAGGGTCAGGTGAGGAGTTTCACAACTCCTGCCCTGTTACACGTGGCTATAAATATAGTATACAATTATCTACCATAGATTAATATTCAGTGCATGGTTTTTGACATATTATAAAGTAACATCTTTTTCTTTGTATTTTGGTCAATGTTTAATAGTGTTCAACTCAAAAGCCGTTCCTTTCACGCCCTTGAAAGGTTGTCATTCCTTTTTCTGGGTGCCAGTGAGTGTTGTCTAGCTTTTTTTCACCTGAATTGCATTGGTTGTCCTCTGATACATACTTTTGTTTGTACTACTGGAAATTTAGAGGCAGGATTCTGATTTCTTTGTTTGTCTCGTATTTATTTGTGATAACTAGCAAGACTGGTACTTTTCACCAAGGAAAGACCCCCACTTCTATTAAAAAATCACAACAAACCCAGTATCCAACAAACTTAAATAGAAAAGCTGTGAACAAGAAGTAAATGAAAGGATCTGTGGTTAGCCACATGCTTTTCCTGATGTTGTTTGCTAGAGCTGTTGGCGCCCCATTCCTTGTGTTGCACTGTGTATAGTGATGTTACACCGCACGAATTCTGGGTGATGAGTCAGAGCAGTACCAGACACTGCTCCCACTCTGTTGCAGCACCCTGGAAGAGGTGGAGGAAAGTGCACTTTGATCCCACCTCCCTCCTCTGATGTGCTTCCTTCCTCACCATATGTCTGACATATCCGATTTTGAGTGCTGTGAAGGGTGCTGTGACGCCCATTCTGCTGACCCGACTCCATTTTGCACATGTATTCCCTAGCAGGGATCTCTGCCAGTTTTGCTACCTTTATAGCTATCTAAGGTATATAACTGGTCACCATCACCATACTATCAGAGCACCTCACCCTCTTTAGCATAATCCCCAGTTTACAAATTGGGAACTGCAGCTCTGACTTTCAGTTATTGAGGTGCCTAAGTCCCACAGACAAAGTGACTTTCTGGGTCACGAAGGAAGCTTGTGACAGAGGAGAGAACTGAATCCAGGTCTCCCAAGTTTCAAGCTAGTACCCTGACATTGAACCAGCCTTTTGCTCAGAGGCTGCAGAACAACCGTACAGGTCTGATGGGGAAGCCCAGATTAGTGCCAACAGCTGTTCATTGAACTCATGTCTGAATAAGGGTTAATGGAAGCACATGAGCAGAAACTCATGGAGGTTATACACGCTGTGTTCACCCACTATTCACAGGGCCTTTTGGGTCATCACAGCTGAGAAAGAAATTACACCTCAGACAAATGTTTATTGCAAAGGAAGCAGCAACTGTTCAGAGATTCCCAAATTTTCCTGGCTTGTATGTCTCCAGTCAACTGCAGAAGATGTGATTCAGTGATTGAGTAAATGTTCATTACCTAAAGCTACATATTTATTATTTTACCCTTGGAAAATCAAAGTCAGTAGGTGCTTTATTACACCTGTTCCAGTTCTCCTTCCTCTTCCTGAGAAAGCCACAATGCCAACATGCTGTTCACCGTTCTGCAGCTATCTATTATTTTCAGTTTGTATCCTTGAATTCATGGTCTATTACCTGCTTGCCTAATCTCCAGGTTGCCTGCATGCACTGTTGCTACCTGTGCCAACCTGCTTGGTGGAAAAATGTGCCAGCCATACCTTGCTCCATAGAGATGTTTCCAGCTATCAGAACTGGTTTATGCAGCAAACTTCTCTCTTTGGTTTCTTCTGGCTGTATCTCTGTGTCTGAACGTCTGACCTTCAGGAGCACCCATGAGTGGATAGATGAAATGTCGGATGGGTGACTTCTGAGGATCCTAATGATCTTTGGTATGCTCCTTTTCTGTTCTGTACACCTCGGAACAGGAAGGGCTGCAATACCGGCCCTGATACAGTGCTCACCGAAAACAACAGGAAATATCTTAACTCCAATTAGCACCGCAGTGGACCTTCTGTGAATGTTTGTCCTCAAATATTTCTACCTGGGACTGGAAACAGTAGAGTGGAAATCTCACATGAAAGACTCATCACAATAGCTAGAGTCTAAAGAGGTTTGGACAAAGTCTGAAGAAGCGTTTGAACTTGTGGCATAGCAAGAATGAATGCCTGCTGTTTGAAGCAAGAGGAAATCAGAACTGATGTGAGGTGTGCATTTTTATCAATGAGGGTAATTAACTGTAGGACAACTAATCTAGGGATGTTGTGGAGTTTCCATCATCTGGAATTTTTAAATCTAGATTGGACAACTTTCTTAAATAAAAGTCCTACAGCTCATCTAGAATGAATTCCCTTGATGCAGAAGTTACTGGAAGAAGGCATCTGGCCTCAGTATATGAGAGATCAGCCATGATGGTCTTAGTGGGCCTTTCTGGCCTTGGAATCTATGAATGCAACTTGAACTCACGTGTTTTGAGGTTCACCCTTGTGACAGGTTGCTCCTTGTTTCTGGCCCTGTGTGCTGCTGTGATCCCCCAGTCTCCAGACCTGAGCCCTGAGTTACCCCACTTTGCCGGGTGACCACTCACTCCTGAGTCACTTCACACCAGTCTCCCACATGTGATCAGTCCCAGGCAGCGGGAGTGCATCCACTATGCACCCACAGGGCAATCTCCAAGTGAGCACCCTCAGTCCTCAGATACCACACCAGAAACTCCCATCCTACAGAAATTGGAACCCACCCCCAACCTCCATAGATACACATTTGTCCATTTAACACTGAAATGGATTGGCCCAGGCAGCTTCCTCATTCACAACACCAAAACTCCACACCGCCTTAGGTAAAAAAACAGTCATTTATTGATCAGGAGATGATTTTCAGTGAGTATATAGCAAATCTAGCAAATCAATGCACAGTCATTTAATAAAGCAGTTGGAAATTGCCACAATCAAAAATAAAGGATATACACAGCATAGTAATCTAATGGCACTACCTAGAATCACACTTTAGCGTGGTCTCATCTTTCTTATCCCCAAGTCCGGCTGTTTGGTGCTGAACTGGAATTAATATGCAAATTAAATTTTGTGAAAGCAGGACTGAATCAAGACTATCAGTTCTTTTCCCATTACAAAAGGTAATTTGACTTCAGCTTCCCCAGGGTTTGAACCTAACAACTGCTCTGATTTGCTGTTACTTTATGACCTGATCCTATGTTCTACACCCCCTTGCATTCATTATCATTCCATTCTGTAAGTTCACCCATCTTTGAAACATCTGATGAAGTGGGATTCGCTCCCATGAAAGCTCATGAGAAAAATAAATCTGTTAGTCTTTAAGTGCCACATGACTCCTTGGTTTTTTTCAATGTTTTTTAGCCAGACTAGATCCCCCAGGCCATGTGGGTAGGCTGAGTATATTCTGTTGCTTCCAAGAAGGTGTTTCTCTGGCCCAAGCCAGCAGCTTCTCTCTATTCAATTTTCTGGGTTTTTTTTCAGCCTCCCCTCCGCCCCTCTGTCTCTGTGCTGCTATCTGATTTCTTTTGCCCCACCTGAGCTATGCCATTGAATTTGCATTGCCTTTGTGATGCACTGCTCCACTCTCCATGCTCTTTATGTGCTGCTGGAAGAGTTCTGGCTGTCCCCCTCCACAGAGCCATGTAACCTGCTTCACATGGGCACACATACATGTGCTGCAGGAAACATGGTACTATAGTAATCATGTAGAATATGTTATGAACATTCATAGTGGAACATTGCCTGGCATAATTAGCATCATAACATAAAATCACAGTGCAAAAATGAACAGAAAAATCATATAGGTCATAGCCTAAGGCATGCACAGATGTGCAGCCCGTGACAACCCTTCATTAAGGTGTGCTTTAATTATTATTTTATTGTTTAAATTGTATTACAGAAACACTTGTGCCACATTTGCTGTACATTCTTGTTTCAATCATTTGAGTTTTCTTGTGAACTGCTATATGCTGGGTAACAGAAACAACAAAGGAAACAGGACTAACCACAGGCTAGAGGTTAAGCACATCAGAACTTTCTCCCTGTCCATTGTCTAGGGCGGTGGTTCTCAACCTTTCATGGATCCTGACATGGTTGGTGGCATTTCATGACCCTACAGGACACACTAGCCCACCTCTCCCAGGCCAGCTCCAGCCATCTCCCCAGCCCTCCACGACATACTTATTGCTTTGTGGTGACACTCTAACGTGTCCCGACACAGTGTTGGAGAACCACTAGTCGAGGGAGCCTCGGCACCTAACTCAGCTTTGTGGAGTGCAATGTTGTTCCTGTGAATTTCTAGGCACTGTGATGCTCAGTCTTGCAACACCCAAGTCCCTCAGTATATCCCACCCAGAAAGGTCAATCAGTTTTCCAAGACCACTCAACAAGCCAGGACAAGAACTGGGACTCAGGAAACAGAATCATAGAACCATAGGGTTGGAAGGGACCTCATGAGGCCATCTAGTCTGACTCCCTGCTAAGGACCACTCCCATTAAATCAATAAAAATAGCACTGGCTCTGATTGACCGTGATCATACAACACCCACCCCTTAAGGGGGTTGGGACCAGCCCCACCTGTAAGCAGATCCCTCCCAGCTAATGCTGTGAGGCTAGGGATCGGGTGATAGACAGCTTGAAGATCACCTACGGCTAGATTCACAAAACTACTAAGGTACTTAATGTGTCTCACATCATGCATAAGGAGCCTGGATACCTAACGCAGGACTGATTGTTCCAGTAGGTAGAAGGGATGCTACAAAGCCTAAATGTCTTTTGTGAATGTAGCCATCTTAGCTCCCACGTCAAACATTCCTGTCCCAAATTCAGGAACGAATGAACTGAGAAACAAGCCCTATCAATCCAGTCCTTTTATTTCCCAGGCAATAAATTTTCCCCACACAGAACTGAACTCCTAAAAAATGAACTAGTTTTTAAAAGCATCTCTAAGGACTAACTTTGAAATCTTTCAAGCCATGCTTCTTGTGACGCTTTATAAAAAAAGAAAGAAAATAAGTTCTTCTCCATCACATCAATGTTTTATGCATGTCTCAGTGCAATAATGGAGTACAATAGAAGTATCAATCACGTGTTGTGGATGCTGATGTTTTTGGCATGCAGCGGATTGTGGAAAACCTTCTAAAAGAGATTGCTGAGATGTCTTTTTAAAACACCTATAAAATAGTCATTCTTCAAATGTACTGAATTGCAAATCACAGCCAAATTTGTCTCAGTTCTTTTTTCTTTTCCTCTGCGCCCTCTCCCCTCCAATGGTAATGGAAGCTTTGAGGCTATTAGGGAAGTTATTTAATAGCCCTGGGCCTCAGTTTCTCCATTGGCAAAATGGAAATAATGATGTTAGTTATCAAGATATTCAAGGGAAAGGTAATATAGAAATGCAATTTTGCTTGTATTTTCCTTTCTCTCTTTTTGTTCATAGTTAATTGGATTTAAGACCCCAATTCAACAAAGCACTTAAGATAATAAGACTACCACGTGCTTAAAGTTATTCAAATACTTAACTGCTTTGCTGGATCATTGCCTTCCTACCTGATCCAACTGGCAATGAAATCAATAGGAATTTTTTAATGGTCTTCAACAACAGGCCTGTAATCAGGGCCCAGTTCTTGATCCTGAAGACCCAAACCATCAATTTTTAAATCCCTCCCTTCCCCTTTTGCAAAGATAACCCCACAAATGGGTTTGTGACACTGCAGTTTCTGAAGGGTTCCCCACATGGCATGACTCCACCACTGCTTTCCTTGGAAATACATGAATGCACTTGGGACATCAGGATTTTTACTTATATTGGGTCAAATTCTAGTCTTTTTTGTTGCTGGAAAGTGCTTGTTGCACAAACAGAACAATCCAAAAGTTATTCCCAGTTATATTAAATAAGATGACAAAATGAGAAGGGACACAAAACCTCATGCTTCAGGGCAGAAACCAATCAACAATCAATCAATTGGGGTCAGAAAGAAACTTCTGGTTCCATCATTGCCTATTATGGGGTTTCTTGCACATCCTTATGAAGCATCTCATTCTAGCCTTCATACATATGAAGGAGCTCATTCAGCGTATGAGCGAGGATACTGGACCATATGAAACAATTGATCAAACCCTTAAGTACAAAGGACTGGAAGGGACCTCTGGGTCATTGAATTCAGTCCTCTGCTTTTGTAAGCCTCTCCATATAATTATCTTATCTTTCTTAGGTTTCTTACCCCCATTCTTTCTTTTGGGAGGCTGTTCCAGAACCTCACTCCTCTGATGATTAGAAACCTCCTAATTCTGAGCCTAAATTTACTCATGGCTAGTTTATATCCCTTTGTCCTTAAATAGTTCTTTGCCCTTACTCATTGAGGTATGTACAAACAGCAGCCATATCCTCTCTCATTTTGCTAATATGGCAACAGCGTAATCAAATACATCATTTAAAAGAATGTTTCCTGGTAAAAACAAATGAAGGGGAGAGAAAAAAATCCCAAAGAATCTTCTTTTACAGTTTCTGTCAGAAGAACAGTCCATCTTTCCTCACAGATATCCAGTTACTTTGGAGAGGAATACATACCTCCCACTTCTGATCTGATTTTCTGCTGGGATTGCAGCATCCATGCTTGCTTGCTTTGATAGTTGAAATGCAGCCATACTTTTCCATTTAACTTAATCTCCATTACTATTTTTCTGCGGCACCAACACACAATGTGCCTGGGGAAATGTCGGAAGGAAAAGAACAATAAGAAAATAAGTTTGAATCGTAGCTCGGCCTCGATTTCCCCTATAAAAACTGGTGACTTTTTCATCTGCCTTAGCTCTTATTCACAAACAGAAACACAATGGCTTGAAGGCAGCTATGAGCTGGGAAGAGTTGCTGCTTGTTCTAATACAGGGAATCAGATTAAAAACAAAAGACCTTTCACACAGACATAAATAATGCGAGGTAGAAAGATAAGGTCGTTCTGATACGACAAATCCTGATACCCTTATGTCAATAGCTCCTACTCAGGTAGGGCTGTAAGAACTGTCTTAAAATTGAGTAAAGACATTGGGATTTTATCCGTTGGGAGTTGTAGAAAGCATGGGACCAGATTCCCTGATCTTTCCCCCATTTTATATCAGTGTAACACAGCTGATGTCAGTGACCGGACAACATGCCTTACAGGGATTTGAATTGTCTAAGTGGCAATTTGAGAGCAGTGGGGGCTGCCTCTTATTCCTGGAGTAGGGGAGATGTGGGAAGGGCAGTGGTTATTGTTTCTATAATGATCCCAGAGCCTGTTCACTCAGGGAGGGGGAAAGTTTGGGTCCTGTAGCATGGCTACCGGAACTGGAAAAAGATCAAATGTCAGGAGGGAGACATATTGTGTGGCTGGAGGCCCAGGGCTCAATTCTGGGCTGTGTTCAGATGACAATGGCTGATAGGAACCAACTGAAGCTCCTCAAAATGGGGTTTCTTGACCCTAGAACAACTTATGCAGCCCTAGCTTACCACAGCTGGCGGTCCCTCATCGTTTTAGGATCAAACAGAGCTGAGCTATGCTTCACCATGCTCTTTGTCCTGGCCAACAGGATCAGGCTGACACTTTAGGTGCCCCTAAGCACAGCATCTTCAGTGCCTCCCCTTTCCTACAGCCGACTTTCTTGGTTTTTATGTGGGAAGGGACCACAGGGGAGAGAGAGAGGCTGGCCAGGCCAGCTCTGCACAGGGGGGCAGGGAAAAGACCTGGGGCAACTGACTCAGCCAGCTGTGGGCAGGGGGGAATATGCTCATCACTGGCCTCTGGCTTCCAGTTATGGTCTGGCCAGGGGCAGGGCCCCAAGAGAGAGGTGGAGGAGCAGCCAGTGGCGCCATAGGTCCAATATGCATGTGGGGCTCCCCAATTGACTGACTCCCCTTTGCACAGGCCCCTTTGGGCCATGCAGTAATCCACCACTGTTTAGGCACCCCTAGCATGCTGACACCCCAGGCATGTGCTTACTGACCCTAACTGGAAATCCAACCTTGTATCCTTGCCCATCTCTGGAGCTCCTTAATGACACAGGGATGGGGTAGGAGATAGCAAGGCTGTCTACGTCCGCAGATTGTTCCACAGGAAAGGCAGAATTCTCCATTGACTGTTTAAAGGCCACTTTGTGCCACTTATTAATGTATTGTGGTAATGCCTAGGAGTCCTCTCAGGGGCCAGAACCGCATTGTGCTAGGCCCTGTATAAACACAGCATAAAAAGACAGTCGCCTCGCCGAAGAGCTCACAGTCTGAAGTGGACTTGAGAAAAACTGGCCCTTAAGCCGCGAGGTTGCTCCTGGGTGGGAGAGAATTATGTGATGCCGGGCTTGCTGTGTATAGTTTGGTGTACAGTGTGCCTAGCACAGATACCGGTTTATAAACACAAACATCTGCAGATCCTCAAAGCTGTGACTGCTGGCTGACCCAGCACTGCATAGACAGAGGAGAAAAACATAGTGACCACTCAATGAGAAGGGCACAAGAGCTTGAGGAGCACTGGTGGGGTGGTAACCCCAGATCTAGTGACAAATTAAGTCTTTCAGGCGGCTTGCGTTTTCTTTCTGGATAGCGCCTGCCAATATGTCGAACACTTCTGTGGACAAGTGACGCAGCTGCAGCCATGTCTGGCTTACATGCTCCCTCACAAGATGCCGGGTGTGCTTGCTGGTATAATGTTATTTCTTATTTGTGGAAGCTGAGGCACCAGTGTCAGAACAAGCAGTGGCTCTCCAAATGTTACTTCTTTTGTCATGGAGTCACCACCAGACCACACAGTGGGTCATGTGGCAGTGCCAAAACATATTGTCTGCCATTTTTACCTTACTGGACAAAAAATCCATTCATGTGCTAACAATCACTTTATGTCATGTACTGGGTTCATGTACCAGCACCATTTGACCAACTTGTAGCTGATGAGGTACACTGGTCCTTCTCACCATAGCCTGTTTTTTTTTATGTTTTGTGATTGTAGATTTAGATCTGGCTTTAACAAGTCCAAGCATGACATGATTCCAGCCCATAAACAGCACTGCAAGTGTTTGGTTTATCATGGTATGTATCGTATCTTGATAGGCCAACAAAGAGCATGACAGCTTTTCTCACAGATGCCAGGGCTAGCTTAAAATTTTGCACAAACCTTTCAACTAAGCCATCTGTTACGGTGCTGAGCTAATATGTCTAATACAATTTTTCATCACTGAAACTCTTTTGAAGACCACCGTTACCCATAACTTGCTCTGGCAAGCAAACGTCACCATTTTCCTGCTGGCTGTGCAGCTGTGGTGGCTTTCATGAAGAAAAGTTCTGGCCATTTGGAGCGTGCATCCAACACTGCTACATACATCGTTCCAGAAAATGATCCTGCAAAAGTCAATACATAGACATTGCCAGGGAGCTGATGGCCATTTAAAGGGGCATAATTGTGCTAGTTTAGGCATATACTTTACATGTTGGCAAATTAAAACCATACAAAACTTCCGGTGAGTGCCTTCATCTTTATTACCCCCAAATAAGCAGTCTCAACTGCTGTGTCTCAACAAAAGTGTTGCAGCCCAGCAGTTGAGCCTGTCGCTGCAACAGAGCATGCCACCAAAAGAAATCATTGGTGTCATGGAGAGCTTCAGCACCAAGTTGTGACCTCTTTAAGAGCTGCCACTGACATCTCTAGCTGTGGCAGCTCTCTGATGCAGCTGGGGGGCTCCTTTATAAAGCTGCCATTGAAATAGTGGTGGCAAGAGCTGCTTCTGAAGCCTCCCACTGCTGAAATTGCTAGTGAAGGTGGGTTTTTTTGGCAGTAGGGGCTAAGTAAGTTTGAGCCACCACTGAAAGTGCTGCTGCTGGGGATGGAAGGGGTCCCAGTAGCAGCTGCAGCTCTACAGGAGGGGGACTTCCAGCTGTGTCATGGCACTAGAGGGATTGAGAACCCCTGCTCTAGATGACTTACTTGGAGCTCTTCTAATACTTTTGTGCACTGTTTACCAGGTATAACAATACAACTTCCCCCCTGACTCATAGTTGATGTTTGGTAAGCCCACTTTTGCATGCATAAAAGGGTGCCACATTCAGGCTGTCAGTATATTTCCAGCCATTTGGAGTGGCTTTATAAACCTGAGCTAGTGTGGAATCCCTCTTGGCTTCTTGCTTAATCAAATTACAAATCGCTGGGGCCCACTCAATCTGAAACAAATCAACAAATTAGGTAGATAGATTCTGTCTCTATCACAGCTTGTCCTTCAACTAGCATATGTAGGTGGTGGAGCCTATCTGTATTTGTTTGTGCTTTTGTTCTTTTGAATTTAATGTCATAAATGTAACCAGCTAAGAAGAGTCTCTCATTGCATATAGACTGCTGCTGTCGTAGAAACTACCTTCGTCAGATGAATGATTGCTACTAGGGGTTGGTGGCCTGTGACAAAGGTGAATTTTTCTCCCATATAAATACTAATTGAATTTCTTCACATTCCAGAGTAGATTTAAAGCCTCCTTGTTTATTTGTGCAGAGATATGTTCTATCATTGTGAGTGACCTTGAGGCAAATGCAACGGGTCTCTCACTGCCATCTGGCATCATGTCCACTGTAACAGCCCCAGTTCCCTGTGAGGAGACATCTTAGGCTAACGGATGGGTTAAAGTACGTAAGCACCAATGGTCTGATGTGACTAATTGTTTTGCTTTCAGGAAAGATTTCTGACTTTCACTTACCAAACCCACCCTTAACCAGTCTGCAATTAACTGTTAGCAGATGCTGTATCATCGCTTGGTTTGCTACAAATTGTCTATAGTATTTGATAAATCCCAGAAATGATCTAAGTTGTGATGCATTGTTTAGCAGTGGGGCTTCCAGGACTGCTTTAGTCTTTCCTTGAGATTTATGTATTCCTGTGCATTAGTATACACCTGTAATAAGCTATCAGGGTCCTTAAAATATTCACATTTTGTGTGGTTAGATTGTAACCTACATTCTTCTTGACCAGTGGTTGTCAAACTTTTTCTCAGGACCCAGCTCCGGACCCCTCTGCCATGTGGCAACCCCTCCACTGTGGGAGGGGGGATTTGCCTTTCTCCCAGGAGCAGAGCTAGTCAACAGGGGAGCAAGAGGCAGCCACTCTCCCCCCTGAGATCAGTGCCGATTGTAATGATCTTGAGGGTTCATTAGAGACGATACTATTGAATGAGTAAGGAATAGGACTTTAATCATACAGACAGGTATCCAGGTGTGTACCTGGGAGCAGCCATGTTAGATCTTATCTGAGGCACCTCTCCCAATTTACACAACACTGGCCCATGCTAGGGAGTGTCTCTAAATTCACAACCTTCTACAAGCATATCACTACATCTTCCCCCCTAAGGAAAAGAAGTAAACAGTTAGATACGTATAAAAGCTAGTTAATAATACTCACTAACATCTAACAACACACAACAGCTATCTAAAATAAACCCAAACATGCAGAACAGTCCGTAAACCCAGGATATAAACTATCTAGAGAGGAGAGGTTACTAGCACATCAGTCTCAAGTGAGTCTTTACCACCCACCACTGTTCCCTCTAAGCTGTGCACATGTGCGCGCACACACAGGTCATGAAACCTGCGCACACAAAAAAATGAAGTGTGCACAAAAAAATTCAATAGTGCTAATACTGGTGCTCACAAAGAAATGTTTTTGCGCACACAAAGAAATTGTTTGCGCACACAGTCTACGAGTAATTAGAGGGAACATTGCCACCCACTTCCCTTACATATCCTAGCAAGTCTCTACAAGTCTTTCTGGACGTTTGATGACTCAACTAGATCTTCTCAGTACTGGTCCTTCGTTCAGGTATGAATTCTCTTCTTCCCTGACGGTTTCATTACCATGTGTTGAAGATATCAGATCAGTCAGGGGAGGCATGCCAGAATCTACTTCAAATTCCACAGTGTTGGAACTTTCTGGAATAAGTCGTAGATCCCGTCAAAATGTGTCCCCTTGATCTGTGTGGACCACGTAAGACCGTGGATGCAGCTGTTTTTTAATAGTACCTCTTTGTCCTCAGGTACTAGAGGAGTGATTCCTCAGGCACACTCTATCGCCTGGGATAAGGGATGGAAGATCACAAGCCCTTCTATCAAAGTAATATTTCTGCTTCAACTTCTGGTTTTCTTTCGTCTTCTGAACATTAGCATTGTTCTTAGATTGCAGCAATTTATCAGTAATAGGTAAATTAGATCTGATCCTTCTTCCCATTAACAGCTGAGCAGGAAAAAAGCCATTCTCCAGGGGTGTACTTCGGTAGACCAGCAATGCTGTATACAGATCACCTCCACTTTCAAAAGTCTTTTTCATCAGATTCTTACTGTCTGTATAGACTTTTCCACCAGTCTGTTTGATTGGGGATAATTTGGACTGGAGTTTTCATGATGAAAATCCCAATCTGAGGCAAATTGCCTGAATTCTGCACTTGAAAATTGTGGCCCATTGTCGCTGAAGACCACATCAGGAATTCCATGTCTGGAGAAAATTCCTTTCATGCCAGTGATCACTGAATTACTATTAGTACTGTTCAGTGTGCAAATTTCTGGATATAAAGAGTAATAATCAGTGACTATTAAGTAATCCTTGGAACGCCAGGTAAATAAATCCACACCTACCTTCTCATAAGGTCTCTGTGAAACAGGATGGGGTCTCAGAGCATCTGCCTGTTGGCATGGCCTGTATTTCAAGCATGAAAAGCAGTTTTTTACCACATTCGTAATGTCGTGATTGATCCATGGCCAATACATGACCTCTCGTGCTCGTTCTTTGCACTTCTCAGTTCCTAAGTGACCTTCATGAATCTTCTGTAACATTTCTTTTCGGAGGCTCTGTGGAATTACAACCCTGCCACCTTTGAAAATCACCCCATCTACCACAGTCAGTTCATGCCTGCAGTTCCAATAGTCTCTTATACTTAGAGAGCAACTGCTTATTATTTCAGGCCATTCTTTAATTATCACCTGTTTGAGGAGTCCCAATGATTCATCTTTCTCAGTCTCTTCTCTTATGCGTTGCAGTCTTTCTGTTAGTTATGGGATTTGCGCTCACAATCATATCTACATAGGCTTGCACTTCTGTTTCCAGTGTCTTCTCAGGTACCATGGGTGCTACTGCTCTGGAAAGTGCATCTGCTGTGAACATAAATTTGGTCACCAGTAAATTGTATTTCTGCAATTTGATCATCATTCTTTGAATCCTTAAGGTACAGTCATGTAGTGGTTTGTTAAATAATGCAATCAAGGGCTTGTGATCTGTTTCAACTTCCATTCTCTGACCATAAATATACTGATTGAATCTCTCACAGGCAAACAAGATTCCTAAAAGCTCCTTCTCAATCTGTGCATATCTAGTCTCTGCATCAGTCAGTGATTTGGATGCATATGCCACAGGTTGCCAGCAATCTTCATGTTTTTGTAAAATCACAGCACCCAACCCCGACTGTGATGCATCTGCTGAAATTTTAATGGGCTTCTCTGGAGCAAAAAATTTCAATGCTGGTTCCTGTATCAAGTCTTGTTTTAAACTTCTCCATGATTCCTCCTCTGCGGCATCCCAGCACCATTCATTTTTGTCCTGTAGGAGTTGTCTCAATGGTGCTGCCTTGGCAGAAAGATTGGGTATGAATTTTCCAAGATAGTTAACCATTCCCAGGAACCATTGGACATCTGTCTTTGACCGGGGACGTGGCATCATTTCAATGGCTGAAATCTTCCTGCTATCTGGTTTTACACCTTCATGGGAAACAATGTCTCCTATAAAAGTCAGTTCTCTAACTCCTGACACACATTTGTCCTTATTTAGTTTGAGGTTTGCGGCTCTAGTCGCATCTTACACTTGCCGAAGCTGACGATCATGCTCCTCTTTTGTAGAGCCCCAGATGATGATGTCATTCATGGAGGTGTCCACACCGCTAATATGTTCATAGATCATGTGTACAGTTTTGTGATACACCTCTGGTGCTGAAGCTATACTGAAGAGTAAGCGTAAAAATCTGTATCTTCCGAAAGGAGTATTAAATGTGCATAATTTCGAGCTTTCCTCTGTTAATTTTAGCTGCCAAAATCCAGAGGATGCATCCAATCTACTGAAATATTGAGCATTTGCAAACTGAGCCATAATCTCTTCTCTAGTTGGTGGTTGGAAATGTTCTCTTTGTATAGCTCTGTTGAGGTCTCTGGGATCTAAGCATATGCGTAGCTGGCCATTACCTTTTTGCACTATAACTAGGGAGCTCACCCATTCCGTTGGCGCCTCTATTTTTTGTATTACTTGCATTGCTTCCATCCTTTCGAGCTCAGCCTTGAGTTTATCACGGAGTGCAAATGGCACCTTTCTACATGGATGAATAACTGGAGGGGTCTGCTTGTTTTTGCGGATTGTATGTTCACCTTGCAAGCAACCCAATCCCTGAAACAGGTCCTGATATTCTTCAAGGAGTGCCTCATAGCCAGATGCAGCCCTATCTTGTAGTGAGAGCACCCTTTTTACCAGATTCAGTTTCTCACAGGCAGCCAAGCCCAAAATTGGTGTCACCTCCTGTGGCACTACAATGAAAGGCAGCCTGTACATGGTGTTCTTATGGTTAACACTAGCGAAGCAGCGTCCCTGCACAGGTATATTTGTTCCAGAATACCCAGTTACTTTTATGTTTGTTGGTCCCAGCTTGGGTCTTATTCTCAGTCTCTCATAATCTCATGTAGACAGAATGTTAACCTGAGCCCCTGTGTCTAGTTTCAGTGGAATGATTGTTCCATTCACTGACAGAGGCAGTATCCAGTCCCTCTCACTAGGTTTGCTTGATCCCAGTACATCAACAAAGCACTCCTCAGCCTCACTGTCAGTAACTAAATGCACTTGATTTTTGCACCTTTGGGATCTGCAGCAGTTTGCAAAATGATTAAATTTCCCACAGTTATGACAGAGTTTCCCATAGGCAAAACACTGTTTGGGACCACGCCGTGATCCACACTTGCCACGAGACTGTCTGGACTCAGTCTTCCTGATAGCAGGGGTTAGTTTCACATTGTGATTTGAACCACTCTGGCTATATGCTGTTTGTCTAAGTGCATGCACTGTCCCTACTGGTGAATTCAGCTCTTTTACTTGTGTTTTTACCATTTCAATGGCCCTACATATTTTAAGGGTTTCATTCAAAGAGATCTCTCCCTCTCTGAGCAGTCTTTCTCTTAACCCATTGTCTGTAATGCCATAGATAAGTCTGTCTTTGATCAGAGACTCTGCCAAGCCACCAAAGTTACAGCTTTTACTGAGTTTCCTTAATTCTGTAACATATTGGTCTATGGTATTATCTGGTTTTTGCATGCATGTAAAAAATCTATGCCTCTCAAAAGTCACATTCATTTTTGGCAAGCTATATTCCTCAAACTTAGTCAGTATAGTGTTTAAATTCATGCTTTCACCATCTTGAAATTCAAAGTTATTATATACATCCAATGCCTCCTCCCCAACACCATGCAAAAATATAGATGATTTCTGGTTTTCATCTTTGTTCTGTGCTCCAATGACAGACAAATACAACAGAAATCGCTGCTTAAACTTTAGCCAGTTTTCTGCAACATTACCAGACATTTGGAGAGGTGAAGGAGCCTGTAAAACATCTATGTTTAGAGCTTACACTTACTTGCTGAAGGCATTGTTTGTTTTCAGCGATCCCTGATGTTTTGCTGTTTTCAGGTGCAAATTGTGGGGGAAAACTGGTCCGGGTTCTCAATCTGGAAAGAGAAACCACGAATCCTCCTCAAAGATGAAGGCCCGTTCCCAGCTGAGACTCGAATAAGCAGAGAACAAGGTGTGGTTCAGAGTTTATTATTCAGCTGAATAATAACAGGAACTGCATCATAGAGGAGCAAAAAGAAGCTAGCCTCTCAGAGCAAGAACCCCCAGTATAGGGCTTACAGGTCATACATACCTTCTAACATGCAAAATACGATATACATAATGCAACAAGCTCATGCATAATACAACAAGTTACATCATGCCTAAAATCCCTAAATGGTGTCAGTACTCTTAATAAGCAGGTTACACAATTAGATTATACTTAATAGGCAGCATATAGTTAATTTTAAAAGGGATAGCCGTGTTAGTCTAGTCCAGTGAAAAAACAACAAGGAGTTGTGTGGCACTTTAAGACTAACAGATTTATTTTTTGCATGAGCTTTCGTGGGAGAAGATCCCACTTCCTCAGATGCTTCGAAGATGGGTGAACTTACAGAAAGGAATGAAACTAAATGCAAGGGGGTGTAAAACATAGGATCAGGTCATACAG
>ML682031.1:375744-570556 GCA_007922195.1 Podocnemis expansa | reverse complement strand
CTGCATCTGAGGAAGTGGGATCTTCTCCCACGAAAGCTCATGCAAAAAATAAATCTATTAGTCTTAAAGTGCCACACAACTCCTTGTTGTTTTTTCAGCATATAGTTAGCCCGCCTCTGTTGTTATTTACAGCTTATTTGGGTAACAGTTACTGTCCTTGACCAATGAGAGTGGCCAGACTCCTGTGACCCCTCGGCCACCTAGCCCCCATCAACCTGTTTACCAGACTAGGTTGATAGCTTCCCAGCAGGGTCCAGACAGGAGGGATTGTCTTATAATCTAAATTTGTGGATCACCCTTTTATCTATAGAAACAGTCTACCTTCTTATCGATCTAAGCCACTAGCTTCTCTGACTATCTATGACTTGATATACATTGTGTAATTAATGTTGTCTTAGCAAACACAGAGCTTCTCACACACAACTTCCAAACCAAACTTACTCCATCTTGCAATTTCCTTTACAAAATGCAGGAATTTTCCTCCAAGTCTTTTTAGTTTCCAAACTCATTCACCATCTTCTGACACCATGTAATGATCTTGAGGGTTCATTAAAGACAATACTACTGAATGAGTAAGGAGTAGAACTTTAATCATACAGACAGGGATCCAGGTGTGTACCTGGGAGCAGCCATGCTAGATCTTCTCTGGGGCACGTCTCCCAATTTACATAACACTGGCCCATGCTAGGGAGTGTCTCTAAATTCACAACCTTCTACAAGCATATCACTACACCAGTCAACTGGGGAGCTAGAAGCAGCCACCCCAACCCTCCCAGAAGCAGTGCCACCTGGCTGGGGAGTGAGGAGCATCCGCCCCCCTCCCATGGGCAGCGCTGGCCTGCCAGAGCATTCAGGGCGGGTGCTTCCCTGCCCCCGGGAGCAGCACCGGCCAGCCAGGGAGTGAGGGGCAGCCACCCCCTGCCCCGGGAGCAGTGCTGGCCAGGCGGGGAGCATGATGCAGCAGCTCCCAGTGAGGAGCAACACTGATGCTGTGACCCAGTACCAGCAGGTCTGTGACCCAATCCTGGGTCACGACCCGGACTTTGACGACCACTGTTCTAGACGTTTTAATGCCCTTTTCAGGATTCCTACATGTTCTTCATCACTTTCACTGGTCACAAGAATGTAATCCATATAACACTGTTTTCTGATGATACCTTGCAAAATTTGGTCCATTGACACATAGCAGGAGCAGAAACAATAGCAAATGCTAGCTTGTTGTACTGGTACAGACCCTTTTGTGTGTTCATTGTGAGGTATGCCTCAGATCAGTGGCTCTCAAGCTTTTGCAGGTCATGACACACTTGGCAGCATATCACGAACCTACAGGACACACTAGCCCACCAGCCCCAGGCCATATCCAGCCATCTCCCTGGCTTTCCATGGCACGCTTACCACTATGTGCTGACACAGTCATATGTCCCAAAACAGCAGTGGAGAACCACTGCCTTTGATTCTTCTTCAGCTTCCATATGCAAGTAGGCCTATGATGACAAATCCATTTTCCTGAACTATTCTTCCTGCCCATGTAGCAAACATACCTTCAACTGGAGGAAAGGGTACATTTTTCAATTTCCAGTACAGGTTTATTGTGACCTTAAAATACTTTTGTACTGCACCATGTAGTTTTTTCCATTTGCTCAAGTCCTCTTTGTAACATATGCCCTTTTCCCCCAGGAATTCCAAGTTAGCGTCTACCTACAGTGGATGCTGTAGGGACAGGGCAAACTTTGTGAAATGTGGGCAGTGCCTTCTCATCTAGGATTATTTTAATCTTCATGTGTTTTAGAGTTCCTATGCCCTCCTTGAATATTCTCAATACCTGATTCAGCATCCCCGCCAACTGTTTGACTGCTTTAGTGGAGTCTGCTGAAGACAAGTGTAGCAATTCATAGATTTCCAGTCCAGAGGAAACTAACATAAGCATCCATGGTTCCACTGAGCTTGATCCCTCTTTCTCAAAGACTAACAAACACTGTTTATTGTTATACTCCACATTCACTTGCATCAGTCCTCCATAAGTTTTTAGTAATTTCGGTGTTGGGTACTTTCAAAAGTTTTCTCGTATTCCAAACATGAGATAACAGACAATGCAGAAGCTGTGACCAATTCCATTTTAAACGTTATTCCCAGCATCCAGAGTGTTACCCAGACTGATGACTCATCATTTTTGCTCACACGGTGTATATCTCCAGGCTGGCTACTCCACTCTCACAATCTGTGTCACAACTGTGATTCCCCGCACAGTGGAGCTTGATATTCCTTTTTCTGTAGCCTGATTTGGTCTCTTCCTCATTTCTTTTAGTGCAACAAACTTTTCGGCTATGACATTTTCTTTATTACCCCTGCTGCAATATGCATCTTTAAACCAGCAATCAGAAGGCGCATGGAACCTTTTTCCACAGCAAAAGCATGTATCTGTCTCCTGAGTGGACTGGCACTTGCCTTGGGTTACAGATAGTTTATGCATTTTTACTTGTGTTTTAGTGTCAGTATGCAATTTTATTGCATCCCTAGCTGCAGTTTCCACTGCTACTTCAATTTCTATTGCACATTTGAAGGAAATATTTTCCTCTGCTAATAAGCTCTACTGTATGCTTTCAGTAAGCAGTCTAAACACAAATCTGCCTCTTAGGACCTCGTTAAGCCCATCCTTAAAAGCACAGTATTCTGTTAATCTTTTAAGTCTGATGCAAAGGAAGAAATAGATTCACTTGCAACCCAACTCCACTTATGGAACCTAAACCTTTCTGCTACGATCAGGATTTTGCATGAGAAGTACTCTAAACAGATGGTATAAATTGTTCAGTAGGTTTTATTGGCTTTGGATGACTTCTCTGGGGTGATCAGCCTGCATTTTAAACTGTAGTAGCTTTTCCCTCCCATCACACTTGGTAATGCTGCTACGTGCTTTTGTGGGGAAATTTCATTTACTTCAAAATACTGCTCCAGGCTCTCAGCAGATGTGGTCCCTGACATTGTTGGAAGCATCTGTTTTTCCATGGTAGGCTGTCATTTCACCTTGCTGCTGTTTAGTTGTTCAGAGAGCTCATAGTTGTAGCGGTCCCCTCTTCCGACCAGAACTGCAAGCAGCATCATAAGATTGTTTTGTGATTTTGATGCCTGGAAGGTTTTTGACAACTCCTCCTATTTGCCAATTGTTGCATATTGTGTACACAGCACAAATCCTGATTTACACGGGCGGCCCATTGGAGCTGGGATGACTGACTGATTTTTCTGTGATGCGCACGCAGTAACAAAATGATATAACAGCAGATTCAACATGAACAACCGCTGAAGAAACTATAGCTGCAAAATCCCATAAATAGATTTTATGCTCTGCTCAGTACATCACATAGAGCAAGAACCATTTCTTAGACATCTTCCTTCTCATTGCATCATATTACTGAACAGGGCTTGAACTCATGACCAGTCCAGCAGCAGTTTAGAGGAAAAGGCTACAGGGGTCAAGTGTGCTCCCTCTCACCCCCTGTTCTCACTTCTCTCAGACAGCAGGTAAGGTAGTGGGGGGCAGGCAGGATCCAGGCAGCCGTAGTGCTGAAGATGCGCCACAGGCCACATGTGGGTTAGGGACAGGCTGCTACCTATCTGTTCACTGACTCTGGCTGGTTTGTCTACACTGATGCGGCTACCTGGCTCCCGTTCCCAATTCTCCTTGACAGCAGGTGGTAATGTGGGGAGCAGGATCCAGACAGCAGCACCATGATGGAACGTGACCAGGGCTTGGTAAGTGATCCTGGTCCAGCTGCAGGGAGACAGTGGCAGGGCTGGGAGAGTGAGAGCAAGGAGGCTTGAGGAGCCAGGTAGTGGTGTAGGGGCTCTCCTGCAGTAGGGAGAGAGAGGGGGAGCAGGGGTAATGGTGGGTCCCCCCCCCCAAGCCAAAATGCATTAGGTGGGTTGCTGCAGTAAGGAGTCTGGGAACAAGTGGTCTAGACTCTAGATCACCAGTGTGCTGGACCTGTCCTCAATACTGAGGTTTTGTTTTCTTTCTTCCAGTGCAAACACAGTGGACACCCAGGGTCCCTCTGAAGTCTGGTGCAAAGGAAGGTGGATTGCAAATGCAGTAAAGCTGTGGTCTAGCAGTTAGCATAAGGGACTCAGAGCCAAGAAAGTTACAACTCTTGGAAAGGCTCACTTGTACTGATAACGTTCCTCCTGAATAAGCTGATTATTGTAGATGTCAGGAATCAAGAGATAGGACCTATTGATTTCAGCCCCACTGTAATCTCTGGGATGTGTGTGTACGGCATAGTCAATATGAATCAGCAATTAACAAAACACAACATTGGCAAGAAGTCAATTGGAAAACACTCCTTCCAGGCAGCATATAAAACTCGGATTCAAAACACCATCTTCAATCAAAGGCATGAATAAATCTGCCCCGAATGTCAATAAGGCAGAGTTTTCCCAGATCAGATGGAAAGCAAGTTCTAGAACTGAGACCATATTGACAAGGAGAAATTGACAGGAACAGCTATTGCAGAGTAAGCTAGATATGCCTGTAGCTTTCTGGGACGAGGAAGGTAATGTCACACGGGAGGCACAGAGGAGGCCTCCATCTCAATGCTAATAGGGGGAGGGTGTCAACTTCCACCCTGTGATTATAAGCTCTGTGGACTGTTTTTATCATCCAAGTTGTTAACAGGTGGGTCAGATGCTTTTTCTCTTTGTTCATATGGTCAGGGTTCAACATCTGCAGTATTTCTGGCTCTGGATCATTTTGAAGGGCATTTAGAGCTGGCTTATGGGTGGCCAACCTTGTAGTCAGAGGCAGAACCCACAGTCATATGACAGGAGTCAAGCATCAGTTGGATCAGGATACTGGAAGGTCAGAAACAGAAGATAAACTGGTGATCAGAACCACGAGGTAGGATCCAAAGTCAGGCTGAGTCACAATATCAGGGGGCAAAATGGAGGCTGGGAACCATAAATCAGATGCCAGAATTTGAGTCAGATCAGGCTGCCACAAAATCAAGCTAGGGGTAGCAGCAGGATGGAGTTCACATATTCAGACAGGTTCCTGTTCTGATGGTTTAAGCGGGCCTGTTAGCTGCTCTGGGACTCTGCCAGTCAGACCTCAGGGGGGCTGAGATTCACCCTGGGGCTGGGCTTTGTAGGGCCCAAGCAAGCTATCCGTAGCATGGTGCCAAGTGGAGGGTTGGAGCATGGCCTCTCCCTTCACCCTTACAAAACCAGGCTGAGACTCAGTAGTCGTGATACTCTGCATGTATTGGGCAGATATATGTTTAGCACCAGTTTGTACCGTGGAATGCACCAGGTCCCAGTTAGTAAACACAGAGCTCATTTGGAAACTGATGAATTGATCAAAGAGGCCAAAATCTCAGCAGGTGATAATTTCATGGTGCTATCAGCATGCATGGTTCAACAGTCAAATCACAGCTGTCATGATGACCAGCTTGTAATTTTGTGGCATCGCAGTAAGCTAAACTGGAGACCTGATGGGAAAATTAATGCTTTCCTTTGCAAATTTTTAAATGACAGTTCTCTTGTTTGTGTTAAAATATTTCAAGTTTATTGGAAACCCCCCAAATGATTTTTCCCCCCAGTTTTTGGCAACCAAAACCAAAAAATTGTTTGGTATTGGAGTTGTTGATGAAGGTCTGAAGAATGTTAAAAAAAAAATTCTGCAATATTCTCTATTTTGCTACATATGCCACTTTGCATTAGAAAAACAGATCTTGATGAGAAATTTTCTCCCAGCTCCTCTAATATATCATCATGTTATGATACAGCTATGGCACCAAATTGTAATGTTTATCATGTGATGCTGATGCTTCATCCAATTACAGTGTCACACCACATTAAGTCAAAGTGTTATCAAGCCATGTAAAAAGCTCATCCTATTACTTTATCATACCATAATGTTGCTTCATTATGCTACATCAATGGAACCCTATTGAATTATGATGTGGTATTGTGCTACTGCTTCATTGCACAGGGCCAAAACTTCATCTACTCCAATGTCTTGTCATTATACCAACACCTAATTGTGCGACATGGAACTGTCCTGCCATGTGACATAACAGCATTGCATCAGAACCATGAAATCATGTTGCTGAGTTGCTTGATGAGGACATTCTGCTTCCCACCCCCTTTCAGCCTCTGTTTATTTTTTAATCCAGATAAAGCCCAAGATCAAACTAAAAATGAACACTATAAAACTAAAATTGAATAAAATTTCCGAGATGCTATTTCCAGATCAAACTAAAAATGAACAGCACAAAAATGAATAGTTTCAACTAAAGTTTGAACTAAGTTTGAACTAAGCAGTTTGAACTAAAGCAGTTGAAACTAAAAAATTTTTAGTTCAAACCAGGCAAGCCTCCTTAATCTGGACTAATTTGCTAGTGGAGACATAGCCTACAACAGTGGTTCCCAGCATTTTCTCTGCCATGGCACACCTTCCTACCTTTAATTAATTTGAGGCACACCACCACATAGTGTCCAAATGGACTCATCAATATCATGAGCCAATAAGCCAATCCAGAGCTCTTTGAGTAGATTTTCAAAAAATTTTGTGACACACTGGCTTAGCCATGATGGCACATCGGTTGGGAAACACTGGCCTACAAGACTAACAAATTTATTTATCACATGAGCTTTCATGGGAGAAAATCCTACTTCGGCAGATGCATACATTTATTATTCTTTAAAAGTGCCATGGGACTCCTTATCAAAATGAATAGTCTTTCTTCTGTGTTTAGGAAAATGCCAACTATATAGTGGGTGCTAATGCAAGTAAATAAGATTGATGATTGTAACTCTACCTACAGTAACATATGGAGAACCATAGGGAGGGAGGGGACCTTGAGAGGTTTCTAGTTCAGTCCCCTGCACTAAGTTTTATCTGTTCTAGACCATTCCTGACAGGTGTTTTTCTAACTTCCTTGTAAAAGTCTCCAATGACAGAGATTCTTAAAAAAAAAAAAAAAAAAATCCAAGGAGTCCTGTGGCACTTAAAAGACTAAGAGATTTATTCTTCACATGAGCTTTCTTGGGAGAAAATCCCACTTCATCAGATGCTTTGAAGGTGGGGAAACTTACAGAATGGAAAAAAAAATGCAAGGGAGTGTAAAACATGGGATCAGGTCATACAGTAACAGCAAATCAGAGCAGTTGTTAAGGTTCAAACCCTGGGAAGGCTGAAGTCAAATTACCTGTTGTAATGGAAAAAGAATCCATAGTCTCAATTTAATCCTGCTTTCACACAATCTAATTTGCATATTAATTCCAATTCAGCTGTTTCTCTTTGAAGTCTTGATGTCCCACTGATGTCCCTGAGTACAGTCATAAAAAATCATTTATAGAGTGATTAGAAAGATGGAAGTGCTCAGCAACTGGTTTTTCTGTTTTGTGATTTCTGACATCAGTTTTGTGTTTGTTTATTCTTTTGCACACAGATCATCTTGTTTGTCCAATGTATAAGGTGTGGGGGCATTTCTGGCACATGATGGCATAGGTCACATTAGTGGATGAGCAAGTAAATGAGTCTTTGATGGAGTAGCTGGCTTGATTAGGACCTACTGCAGGAGAGGCCCAAAAAAGAAAACAATAAAACGCCACTGGTCACCACATACAACCCTCAAGTCAAACCTCTACAGCAGATCATTAAGGACCTACAAGCTATTCTCAAAGATGACCCCTCACTCTCTCTAGCCTTGGGAAACAGACCTCTCCTCACCTACAGACAGCCCCCTGAACCTTAAACAGATACTCCCCAGCAACTACAGACCTAACAACAGAAACATTAAAACAGGCACCTATCCCTGCAACAACACATGCTGCCAACTTTGTTCACATAACTGCACAAAAGACCCCATTGTAGGACCTAATCAAGCCAGCTACTCCATCAAAGACAAGCAAATAACATTGATCATTGTAACTCCACCTACAATAATATATGGAGAACATAGCACTGGAGGGGACCTTCAAAAGTTTCTAGTTCAGTCCCCTGCACTCATGGCAAGACTAAGTTTTATCTGTTCTAGACCATCCCTTACAGGTGTTTGTCTAACTTGCCTGTAAAAGCCTCCAGTGACAGAGATGCTACAACCTCCCTATGTAATTTATTCCAGTGGTTAATCACCCTGATAGTTAGAATCAAAAGCGCAGCTGTGTTAGTCTAGTTCAGCAAAACAAGCAAGGAGCCCTGTGGCACTTTTGAAGACTAAAACATTTATTTATTGCGTGAGCTTTCTTGGGAGAAAATCTCCCTTCGTCAGCTGCTCTGTAATTGCTCTCATCTTCAAAGCACCTGACGGGGATTTTCTCGCATGAAAGCTCATGCAATAAATAAATCTGTTAGTCTTTAAAAGTGCCACAGGACTCCTTGTTTGTTTTCCTGACAGTTAGGAAGTTCTTCTCAATGCCCAACCTAAGTGGCTTTTGCTGCTATTTAAGTTGCCATAAAACAGCACATAAATAATACGAACAATTGGGGTGACACTGAAAATACGGTGGTTATTGGATCAGACACGCCAGACTGGCCCGACTCCCCTCCCTCTAATCAGCGTTCCCTCTGTAAGAAAAATTATATGTAATCTCTTCTGTAGGACAGTGAGAAAGGTGCTAAAGTGTAGGCCTTGTTGGAGCCATGGGTTGCTATGGTAGTGGGGTCGTTTCTCTGGCAAGTCATGTATCTAAGTTTCTTTAACAAGCGGCCTAGAGTTGATAGTTAAAGTGTGTTATCTCCCCTTTCTCATGCTTTTTCTCCTGACCATCTGCACAAGGAATGTAAGCTAGACTGTCCTGTCTTTGTTCTAACTGAAAAGGGAGTATTGCCTCCTATCTCCTGCTCACCCTTCTTGGCACCACAGCCTCACAAGAATGTAAGGTCAGCATCTCTAGGCAGAAATTAATGAGTTTGCAGGTACTGCGGCTGCCCAGGATAATGCAAATTATGTCAACAGTAAACAGAGGTGGGGATAATTATATGCATTCTTTAATCATTAATATGTATTTAATAATGTTGATGTAACCATATAAGGGTCTCTAAAACATTGTCAATCATATAAGCATTATCATAGCATTATCATACTGTACTGGATAAAAGTGTTGTGATGCTGCCCCTCGGGGCTCTCTCTTGCACTCGAGTTGTTGGGGGGGCCTGCTCGGAGGGGCTAGCACTTCTTTGCTGCCCTCCGATGCAGTTCCTTTTGTTATTCAGCTGAATAATAAATCCTGAACCACACCTCGTTCTCTGCTAATTTGAGTCTCAGCTGGGAAGGGGCCTTCATCACTGGGGAGGATCGGTGGTCTCTCTTTCCAGGTTGAGAGCCCTGATTAATTTGTCCCCCACACCTCTAATTTTTCACAGGTTGTGTGCACAAAAATTTCTTCAGTGCAAATTTTTGGAACCAGTCTCCAGATTTGTGCGCACTCCAGTGAGTGTGGTCAAACTTGTGAGTGCAACCAAGTAAGTGTGTATGATGCAAATAATGTCTAAAATTTATTTTGAGACGGTGATAGAAATGATTTTATAAATTCCAAAGCCTTATTTGAAACACGCTACTTGAAATTGCCTTCTTGAAGTAGCATACAAATATCAGCACTGTTGAGTTTTGTGGTGCACACTTTATTTTGCTGTGTGCGCAGTTTCAACAACTTGTGTGCGCACGCACACGCTCACAGTTTAGAGGGAAGCTAGCCTCTAATCTGCCCTAAGCCTGGGACACTTTGTGCCAAGTTATCCCAGAGACCAGCTGACTTTCATTCATTCCCCAGCAGCTGAGCGTGGGAATCAGCGGAAAGCCCAGAGAAAACTACATCTCCCAGCTTGCCCCGCGGCCCTGCCACGCGCCTCACAGCAGCTTGCTAGCCGCCATCCCGCCTCTTATTGGCGGGCTGAGCGGCGCTCGCTTATCTCCCCGCGCCTGATTGCTCGCGCCGCGGCCAGCAGGGGTGTGTGAGCCCGCGGGTGGGGTGGGCCCAAGATGGCGGCGGGCGAGGCCTCGGGGAGATACAGGAGCAGCCTGAGCAAGAGCAAGGACCCCTCGGGCCTGCTCATCTCTGTGATCAGGTAGGGGGCGCCTCACCGCCCCGCCCCTCTAGGCCCCGCCCCTCGTCCCCCCCGCAGGGAGCGGCCCTTGGGCGACCCCAGCCCGCCCCCTGCAGCGGGGAGTCGGGCCTCGCGCCCAGGGCGGGGTCACCATGGCAACGGGGAGGCGCTGCGGGCCTGAGGCAGAGAGCGGCCTGCCCCGGGGGGGGCATTTCTGGGGGCGGGCCTGGCGCTGGGGGGCCCTGGGGGGGGGCTGGAGACCCAGCTCCCCCCAGCTTTCAGGGGGTAAAGGCCTCCCCACCTGCTGGGGGCCTGGCCCAGCCCCTCATGGGCAGGGTTTTCCCCAACACCCCCATAGCCCCCTGAGACCTCCCCCTGAATTTCCCAACCCCCCCAGGTGTCAGCTAGTAACAGGGTTAGACCAATTTAGTGAGCACCCTGACATCCCCCCTGAATTTCCCAGCACCCCCATATGCCCCCTGAATTTCCCAGCACCGCTCCTGTTGTCAGCTAGTGACAGGGTTAGACCAATCTAGTGAGCACCTCAACACCCTCTCCTTGCATCCTCCTGAATTTCCCAGCACTCCCTTGCACCCCTGTATTTTCCAATACACTCAGTTGTCAGCTAGTAGCAGTTGGATCAATTTAGTGAACACCCCAACACCCTCGCCTACAACTCTGAATGTCCCAGCACCCCCCCCCCCCGGTTGTCAGCTAGTAACAGTGTTGGACCAATTTAGTGAGCACCTCGACACCCTCCCCTTGCATCCCCCTGAATTTCCCAGCACCTGCTTGCACCCCATGAATTTCCTAGTACCTCTTTGCACCCCCTGAATTTCCCAACACCCCCCAGTTGTCAGCTAGTAACAGTGTTGGACCAATTTAGTGACCCCCCCTTGCACTGCCCTGAATTTCCCAACACCCCCCAGTTGTCAACTAGTAACAGTGTTTGACCAATTTAGTGAGCACCTCGACACCCTCCCCTCACATCCTCCTGAAATTCCCAGCACCTGCTTGCACCCCATGAATTTCCTAGTACCTTTTTGCACCCCCCTGAATTTCCCAACACCCCCCAGTTGTCAGCTGATAACAGTATTTGACCAATTTAGTGAGCTCCCCAACACCACCCACCCCCTTCCAATTTCAAGTCCTGGGGAGAAAACAGCTCATGTGCCTGGACTGGCTGCGTTGAACCAGGCCGCCCCAGGGTCCAGGGACCTCTCTTCCCCAGTGCTGCCTTCTGAGGCCCCTCAGGGAAAGCCGCAGGATGCCGGCCTTGGACGCGCCAGAGCAGGGGTCTCAAACTCGAATCAACACGAGGGCCACATAAGGACTAGTACGTTAGCCCAAGGGCTGCAGCATGGAAACCTTTTCATACAAGGATATTGCAGTTATTGGTAACAATAGGGTCACTGAGGGCCACAGGAAATAGCTTTAGGGGCCGCATGTGGCCCATGTGTTTGAGATCCCTGCACTAAAGCGTTATTGTGGGAGAAGTTCCAGGGGCAGGTGTGTCGGTTTAGTTCAGCAAAACAAACAAGGAGTCCTGGGGCACTTTTAACAACTAATGCATTTATTTATTGCATGAGCTTTTGTGGGAGTAAAAGCATCTAACAAAGTGGGATTTTCTCCCAGTGAAGCTCAAGTGATAAATGAATTTGTGAGTCTTTAAAAGTGCCACAACATTCTTTATTAGTTTTGCTGAACTAGAATAGCATGGCTACCCCTTTGGAACAAGGAAACACAGTGTCCCAGAGGAACTTGTGAATTTGCTCAGAGCTCCTCTCATACTCAGGGTTCCTAGCACTGGAAGCTGATGACTGGCACGGGGAGATAGGTGCTCACAATTCAGTGCTCTTGTGAAAATGCAAAGAACAGTGTGGACTCTCCTTTGCCTTGTAAGGAGTGCAGTGTGAATGTGCAATTTTGTTATCCATACAATATATTTATTATAGTGCAAAGACTTATTGTGGAATAACTTTTTAGTGTAGATGTGGCCTTAATAATATTTTCCTGATGTCCTAGAAGGACTGGAGCACACCATGTGCACAGAGACTTCTGAGCTGGGTCGACTATGGCTGGGCAGAAGGTACTGGGAAATGGTTGTGCAGCATCGTATCCAGTTATAAGCTGCAGTAGTTGAAAAGTTGCTGCCTTCTAGGGATTGTGTTGCTATACAGAAAGGCTCCAAGTATGTTAAGCAGGTTGTGACTCAGCTTTTTTTGTCTGCGAAAACATCCTACAGCAAACCCCTCTTCTCTGTGTTAGAGGATGATTGAACTACTACTGTGCCTGGAGCTGTCTGATCCCCACACTGCACTCTGCTAGTTTCCCTTTATTCCTTTTAAAAATACTTTTACAATCCCATCTTTTCTATGCTGCCTATGACTGGAGAGTTGGCAGCCACTTTCTCACAGTGGTGCTCACTAACGCCAATCTTTCATGTGCTGATGGATGCTAATAGTGGTATTTGCTGTCCCTGTGCGCGTGCTTATCATAGTGTAGTTGCTGTGTGTCATGAGACAGTTGTGTTAAGAGCGCATTCTACGATCAGAGCCTTTATATTGTCTATCTTGGATAAACTACAATAGTAACTTGTGTTTACACAGCGCCTCTGATTCAAGGATCTCGGTGTCCTGTACGCATGATAACTGACAAAATTCTGGTTTTCTTGGGGGGGGGGGTCCTGCCAGCTTTGATCAATGACTGTAAAGCAGATGAGGAGCGCTCTCAGTTGCAGAAATGTTTTCCCAGGTGTCTAGCTGGTGGGTCTCATCCACATGCTCAGGCTCTAACTTATCACCCTATTTAGGGTTGGGGAGGAATTTTCCCAAACCCTGGGAATTTTTCATCTTCCCCTGCAGCATGGGGAGCAGGTTACTGGTTGGTTTGAATGAGATTGAATGGTGGAGTCTCTGTAACTTGAAGTCTGTAATTCATGACTTGAGGATTTCAGTAACTCAGAGAGAGGTTATGGGCCTTTTGCAGGGGTAGGTGGATGCAGTGGTGTGCTCTACAGTGTACAGGAGTCATGGCTCAATGGTCAGGATGATCCCTTCTGGCCTTAAAGTCAATGGGCATGTCTGGTCTTCAGTTAGCCACCTGTGGTTGGCCTGTGTCAGCTGATTCAGGTTAAGGGGGTGTTTAATTGTTCTTTGGTTGTTTAGGCTTCACCTGCAGCCTGACCCTTGGAATTGCTTCATCTCACAGAGTCCGGGCTCCAGCTCCATCCTGAACAGCTACACCATAATACAACAGAGCTCTCAGAGCCCGAATCAGTTGGCATGGGACAGCCCCAAGTTTTTAATTGCACTGTAGCCATGTTGAAAGTGTCTTTGAATTCCAGAAAGATAGCAGGACTTGGACAGTTGTTGAGATCAGACACAAAGCTTGCTGCATAATCTTTCAAGTATCCTGGATGCGTAATGCTAGTCCTTAGTGTGTGATGATGATGAAGTAAGAGCATAAGTGGTAATAAACATAGTGAGAGAAATGAAATGAGTGGAATTTCTGTAATGCACCTGAAATTTTCTGCATCCTTGGCTTCAAGTTCATGTTCTGTGTCAATTTAACAATAACAAAAAGTGATGGTGAATAGAAGATCAGGTTTTCTTTATGATGGAATAAATTTGTATCTCATAAAATAAGGTGTTTTCAAGAGGATTAGTGTGTACAGCACATTCGATGTGTGACATTCATGCACACTGTTTTTTTCTGTTGAAAAAGGAAGTCTGGAGAGTTTGTGAAGGAGGAGAAACTTTATATTGAAAACTTTCTAGTTTCCTATCCAAACATGCAGTTCTCAAATGAAGATTAGCAGTGCTTGCGTCAGTGCCAAGTTCTGGGCCCAGACCTACAAATACTAAAACACACAAGTATATGAGTCAATAAAACTATTTGCATAAATGAAATATCACACATACAATTCACAGGATTGTGCTGTCAGTCTGGATCCTGACACAATATATGCATGTGTTTAGGAAAATAACAAACCATAACAAAAAAGCTTTCAGGAAACCCAAGTCCAATAAGAGGATTTCTGCAGTAAATCTAATTGTGTCTTAGGTCAGTATACGTTCATTCTCAATATGTTTGAAATGCAGACACAGCAGCACTACAACCTCAAAGTGAAGCTAACTATGAACAAAAATTAACCTGATTTAATTGGTCTTTTCCTGTTCAAAGTGAGAAAAGTCTCAAAAAAGTGAACCAAGAGAGTAAATAGTGATAAGTTAATTTAGTCTCTCTGTGTGCGTGCACTATTGTCAAATTTTTTAGACCCCAAATTTCAATTCAATATTAGATAAAATATGATGTGAAAATATTAGAATGCTCTGAGTCATGACATTTAGAAAATAAAAAAAATCAATAGCAGCTATTCTTGGTTTGAATCCAAACTCTCCCTGAAGTATGCAGTCCAGACACAATATTGAAGTAGTCCATGGAAGTCTGAATGTGAAACTGATTAGCAGTGTAAGGAAAACTAATTCATAAGTAAACTCATTTTCTATGGGTAGGTGAGTATAAAATAAAGGACATAAATGGTGAAAAGTTATATTTTTAAAATTCATTCTCTGATTACTTTTTAGTTATTAAGATTATGATGAATCTGTTGGACAGCTAACAGTATTTCTTTGTCTGTTGTTTTGCATGGCTTGAAAAATACCAATAATTTTTTATATATCATTGTTATGTTTGAAGTAAAACTGAATGAGGCACATTTGAGCTCAGATGAAACCCAACTGAGATGGTGTCAAGGAATGTTTGTTACATTGGAAAGATATATGGCTGATAGGGGAGCTATGTACATATGAGCTCTTAGTATAACAACTGTAATAGCAAAATTCATGCAGTTATTTTTGATGCAGTTCCATGTCCAATATTTCCCTTACTAATCTCCCAAGGCTGTTGTGACATTTAAAGGAACATGATCAACGTGAATTGTCCTTTGTTTAAAATAAAAACTTAAAGAAATTTTATCTATTTGACACCTGCCTCTAAGGTCCTCTGCAAGTTTTTGGTTTTATAGTCACATTTTCCAATTAATTGTGAAAGGCCCATAAAAAAGCAAGGATAGCTGATGAGTTTCTGTAAAACAGTGATTTGCATCAGGATCTAGATAAATGAGAAATCTTCTTAGAAGAAAGATTCTAGAAAACCAATCTTTTCCCAATGCAGCACCCTGTGCTTTGGAAACTGAAGCTGATGGTACACAAAATTTTACCAAATGCCAAGAAATCTAGAGAAACAGGAAAACAGAGAGCATCCGAGAACCTCATCTTTTCAATTACAGTAATTTTGGGTGACACTTGTAACAGTAGGCATGTTTTCAGAAAGAAATGTCTTGTTCAAGTTGACAGTGTCTTTGTAGAATGCTTTGAGCTTTTCAGTAGAAAAGCACTTAATCATAGAATCATAGGGTTGGAAGGGACCTCATAGGTCATCTAGTCCAACCCCCTGCCAGAGGCAGGACCACTCCCACTAAACCATCCCAGTCATGGTTTTGTCCAGCCGGGCCTTAAACACCTCCAAAGATGGAGATTTCACCACCTCCCTTGGCAGCTCATTCCAAGGCTTCACCACTCTCCTAGTAAAAAAGTTTCTTCTAATATCCAGCCTCGACCTCCCTAACTGCGACTTGAGACCATTGCTCCTCATTCTGTCCTCTGATATTACCGAGAACAGTCGAGCTCCATCTTCCTTAGAGCATCTCTTCAAGTAGTTAAAGGTTGCTATCAAATCCCCTCTCAATCTTCTCTTCTGCAGACTAAATAAGCCTAATGCTTTCAGCCTTTCCTCATAGGGCTTGTGCTCCAGCCCTTTGATCATTTTGGTTGCCCTCTGCTGGACTCTCTCTAGCATGTCCCTGTCCTTTTTGTAGTGGGGAGCCCAAAACTGAACACAGTATTCTAGATGTGGCCTTACCAGTGCAGAATAGAGGGGAATGATCACATCCCTTGATCTGCTGGTAATACTTCTTTTGATGCAGCCCAGTATGCCATTGGCCTTTTTGGCCGCAAAAGCACACTGCTGACTCATATCTAGCTTCCCATCCACCATGACCCCCAGGTCCTTTTCTACACTGCTGCGACTTAGCTGAATGTTTCCCCAGCCTGTAGCAGTGCATGGGTTTTTTTTTTGTCCCAAATGCAGGATTTTACACTTGTCCTTATTGAAGCTCATAAGATTTCTATTGGCCCACTGTTCCAATTTATCTAGGTCTCCCTGAATCCTGTCCTTGCCCTCCAACGTGTCTACTGTTCCCCCCAGCTTGTTGTCATCTGCAAACTTACTGAGAATGCAGTCTATTCCATCATCCAGATCATTGATGAAAATGTTGAACAGGACGGACCCCTGGGGCACCCCACTCGTGACTGGCTGCCAGCTAGACATGGAAACATTGATTTCTACATGCTGAAACTGTTGATCTAGCCAGTTTTCTGTCCACCTATCCAACCCATACTTCCTTAATTTGCCAATGAGAATGCTGTGGGAAACTATATCAAAAGCCTTGCTAAAATCAAGGTATATCACATCAACGGTTCTTCCTGCATCCAGAAAACCAGTCATCTGATCATAGAAGGAGATGAGATTGGTCAGGCATGATTTACCCTTGGTAAATCCATGCTGACTGTTCCTGATCACTTTATTTTCCTCGAAGTGTTTGAGGATGGATTCTTTGGCTGTGTTCACACAGCCCTCTTATTTCGAAACAACAGAGGTTGTTTTGAAATAAGATTTAGGCTGTTCACACGACACATGGTTGTTTCGAAACAAGTTAAACCCCATGTGGGGTGGAAACAACGTTGTTTCGAAATGATTGTTTCGAAACAATGCCGTGCGAACATGTTGTTTCGAAACAAAAGTGACTTGTTTCGAAATAACTGTTGCCTGAACCTGCTATTTCACTTTGAGATTCTTTCCTTAATTCGAATTAACAAACTGTTAATTCGAATTAAGTTATTTCGATACAAGTTGTTTCGAAACAACCATATCAAAATAACCCCCTGTGTGTGAACACAGCCTTTGAGATTCTGCTCCATAATTTTTCCAGGGATTGAGGTGAGGCTGACTGGTCTATAATTGCCCGGATTCTCCTTTTTCCCTTTCTTGAAAATAGGCACTACATTTGCTTTTTTCCAATCCTCTGGCACCTCCCCCGTTCTCCATGAGTTTTGAAAGATAACAGCCAGCGATGCTGCTATCTCATCGGCCAATTCCCTTAGCACTCTTGGATGCAGTTCGTCCGGCCCCATGGACTTGTGCACATCCAGCTTCTTTAAGCAGTCCCTAACCTGACCTTCCATCACCAAGGGCCTGTCGTCTTCTCTCCCATCTGCCACACCCATGGTAGTGGGCTGGAAGCTGACCCTGCCTGTGAAAACTGAAGCAAAAAACGCATTGAGCACTTCAGCTTTTCCCTCATCCTCTGTCACAAGGATGCCTGCCCTATTCAGCTAGGGGCCTACACCATCCCTGATCCTCTTCTTGTTATTAACATACTTCTTGAACCCCTTCTTGTTATCCTTTACGTCTCTCGCTAGCCACAACTCCATTTGTCCTTTGGCCTTTCTGATTTTTATCTCTGCAGTCCCTAGCAATATCTTTATATGCCTCCTTGGTCATCTGACCAAGCTTCCACTTCCTGTAAGCTTCCTTTTTCTGTTTAAGCTCAGAGCAGAGTTCCCTGCTAAGCCATTCTGGCTGCCTCACATGTTTGTTCTTTCTCCTAATTGGAATGGCAACTTCCTGTGCCCTTAGCAGGGTTTCTTTAAAATATAACCAACTCTCTTGGACTCCTTTCCCCTTCAGATTAACGTCCCAAGGGATCCTGCCCATCAGTTCCCTGAGGGAGCCAAAATCTGCTTTTTTGAAGTCCAGGGATTTTGTTTTGCTTCTTTCCTTCCTTCCTTTAATCAGGATCCTGAACTCAACCATGTCATGGTCACTACTGCCTAGCTTGCCATTTACCTCTACGTCCCTGATGAATTCTTCCCTGTTTGTGAGCAGCAGGTCGAGCGGTACAAGGTCCCTAGTTGGTTCCTCCAGCATTTGTACTAGAAAGTTGTCCCCAACACTCTCTAAAAATTTTTCCTGGATTGGCCATGCACTGCTGTATTGGCCTCCTGACAAATGTCAGGGTAATTGAAGTCCCCCATCAGCACCAGGGCCTGTGATCTAGAAGCTTCCGCTAGTTGTCCATAGAACACCTCATCCACCTCCTGCTTCTGGTCTGGTGGTCTATAGCAGACCTCCACCACAACATCCCCCTTGTTGCTTTCCCCTCTCAATGTAACCCACAGACTTTCTACAGGCACGCTTCCACTTCCATAATGGAGCTCTGAGCAGTCATAGAGCTCTTTTACATATAACGCTACTCCTCCCCCTCTTCTTCCCTGCCTGTCTTTCCTGAACAGTTTATACCCATCCATGGCAGAGCTCCAGTCGTGCAGACTATCCCACCATGTCTCCGTTATTCCTATAATATCATAGTTCCTTTTCTGTGCTAGTATTACCAATTCTTCTTGCTTATTTCCCAGGCTCCTCGCATTAGCGTACTGTATAGGCACCTAAGATACCCGGCCTATTGCCCTACTTTGTCATGTTGATTTCTAACTCTATTACATAAACCTCCTTGCATTTTTTCTTGGAGTTCTCCTCCCCCACTCTCCTCACGTACTGGGGCTTCAGTAGAGCACTTAAGACGTTTATTTGATTCCCCCCCCCATGTTCCAACTACCTTCTCTTTTATTGCTGTTGATACAGTCCCAGCCCCACCCCCCCAGTTCCATCCCTTCCCCCAGATCACCCACATTGTCACATACCTGTGGGCTTTGGTCTCCTTCCCCTGTTGAAACTAGGTCGGCCAGTCTATGCCCAAATATGCTCTTCCCCTTCCTGGACAGGTGAAGGCCATCTCTGCCTATCAGTCCTCTGTCCCGAAACAGGACTCCATGGTCAAGGAAGCCAAATCCCTCCTGACCACACCATCTTTGCAGCCAGGCATTCACCTCTAGGATGCATCTGTCTCTCCTCAGGCCTCTAGCCTTGACTGGAAGGATCGAGGACAACACCACCTGTCCTTCAAACTCCTTCACCCTCGCTCCCAGAGCCCTGAAGTCACCTTTGATCTGCTGAGGATCACCTCACAGTATCATGGGTACCCACATGGATAAGAAGCATGGGGTAGTAGTCTGAGGGGCGGATGATTTTAGACAATCCCTCCATTACATCACGGATATGGGCACCTGGCAGGCAGCATACCTCTCTAGAGGCCTTGTCAGGGCAACAGATGGGTGCCTCCGTTCCTCTCAGGAGTGAGTCCCCAATCACCACAACCCTACGTTTCCTCTTAGGTGAGGTGGCTGTGATCTGCCCAGCCTTTGGGGTTGATGGCATCTCCTCTACCTCCTTTAGTGTGTCCAGCACCGCATAACGGTTCCTCACCACAATGGATGGTGGGATGTGAGCAGGTGTGTAGCACTGTCTACTGCCAGAGGTGACCAGCTCCCAGTTTCCTTCCTCTGCCATAGGCATCCCATCCATTTCCAGAGCTGTGGCAGTAGCCCTTGGCGTTGGGATAGGGACCTCCTCCTTGCAGGTCTTATCGTGGACACTGTCAAGGAACTTTTCCAGGGCATAGATACCCCTGAGTTGTGACACCTCCTCCTGTAACTCTCCTACCTGTTTCTGAAGAGACGTCACCAGAAGGCACCTATCACATAGGCTCATCTCCCTAGCCTGATCATCAGTGGCAGGAAAATGAAGGCCACACTCTGTGCAATTCCACACCAGGGTCTGGGTGGAGATATCCATGGACAGATGGTCTGTCTGGCTACAAACAGAGGCAAAGGAAACAGCAGGGGTGCTGGTTCCAGCAGTACGGCTCCTCTTCACCATCTTGGCCTCACCAAACTCCTCCTCAAAATCTCTCGCAAACTCCCTTGTTTGCAGTCCCCTGTTCGCAAGCTCCCTCTGATCGCTCAAGCAGTGGCTTTTAAAGTCCTTCTCTGCCGAGGTCAGCCCTTGCCCCTTGTTAGTCACACAGGGGCAGGCCAATCATAAGACTGCTTGACAAATACAAATTATTTTTACTAATAAAGGGACAGATTTTGATACTTTTCCTCTTGTTGAGTAGCCCCTTACTTATCGAATAGTATCATTGATATTGAGTATTGTCTTCTCATGTGATATGAGTCACAGGAATGTAGGAATCTGGGACTCTTAGGTTTTATGCTTAATTTGATGAATTCCTTTTCAATGTCAGTAAGAGTAGCAGAGTCAAATCCTCAGCTAGTGTAAATTGTCCTATCTCTGCTGACTTCAATTGAGTTTTGACAATTTACAGAACTTGAGAGTATATTTTAGTGTAGTAGGGTCTGCTTCATTATGATATCTTTGGGGGACTACCTGTCATTGGCACTTAAAATTTTCCATAGTTTGTCTTATTATGGTCCTGAAATCCACTTAGATTGCTTCATAGTGAAAACTTTGCCCTACCGGGTTTAGAAAGTCTAGGACAGGGGTCTCAAACACATGGCCTATGGGCTGCATGTGGCCCCTAAAGCTATTTATTGCAGCCCGCAACAACACTATACAGGTAGTCCTCACTTAGTGACCGGGTTCCGTTCCTGAAACCTGGTTGATAAACGAATTGGTCACTAAACGAGGAGCAGCCCTTACCGGTATTTCAGGCATAATGTACTTTACTGGTAGTGGGTTTTTCAACCATCGGTAGATAGTTTTAATGTCACCTTTGCATCATTTATAAGATTTTTAATATATATTTTAAATGTTTTAAGCTCTAATGTACTGAACTTAGTTTGCATAGTGTACTGTAAATATAGGTAATCTGAGAGAGTTGATGCGAGTTCTCGTACATTGCCATAATACCAACTCATCAGAGAGCCGGTCATAACTCTGAGGGGTCACTAAACGAGTAGGTCACTAAGTGAGGACTAGCTGTAATTAATTACCAATATTTGCAATATCGTTATATGAAAAAGTTTCAGTGGTCCAGCCCTCGGGCGAACATTAATCCTCATGCTGCTCTCATGTTGATTTGAGTTTGAGATCTCTGCTCTAGGATCACTCTAGAACTTCATCTCTAGGTTACTTAAGATTAGCCTTCACTGACTGCTGCCATCCAGTTGGTCTTCCAAGTAGACTACGTGGGTCTAGGAAGATCTCCGTTGATTGGGAAGCCAGTTTTTGAACACCACCCTGGGAAGTGGATTAGTGCTGAGTTGAAGGGAGGTCCCTTTCTTTGAGTCTGCACAGTGGAAGTGGCAGGTGTAGGGTGGCTGAACCGAGATACACAAGGTGTTTTAAGTAACTTGTGTATCTCGGTTCGACTGCCATCCACAATTGCAGGCTGTATAGACCTGCTTCTGAAACAGCACAGCACCTTGGCATGCGGAGAATAAAGAAATTAAGGTATTGCCTGAGGAGAGGACTGTATCTTCTATCTCAGTATAATAGTGCTCCTGTTCCTAGTAAGTGGCAGTCCTTCCAATTGCACTGGAGTAGGTTGGCTTTCTGGACACTTTGTTTTAAGAAGATTGATCATTTCTCTAGATCCCGATACAGACCAGTGTAGAGTACCATGTTGGCTTACAGTAATAGACAAAATAGGGAGAGTGGAGATGTTGACCTAATGCAGGGCTTGAAAACTTGATGGTACACCTACAAGAGGAGGGAGAGAAAGTGGGGTTGCAGTAGAGCACCGTTTCTACAACCTACTGCGAAGCTCCCATTTTTATGTTGGCCTTTGTCAGTTAGGTGTCTTGCATTCAGGCACAAGAGTTCCCTAGTAGTGACTCCAGCACCAAACTGGGAGACAGGTTTATGGTGTGTTGTGAGAGCTGAGCTGGGTTCTGTTACTAGAGCTTCTGCCACTGACTTGCTATGTGGCCCAAGGGTGGAGTGGGTCCACCACCTCTCTGTGTCATTTTCCAAGAAGGAAAAAAGACACATTGCAACACAGACAGAGAGGACATAGTCCACCACAGCATTTAGTGTAAATAACTAGCAAGGGTGTTGTGAAGTTTAATAAATGCCTGTCAGTCCAATGATGACAGGTGCATTATTGCATTTGGGTGTTGCCCCTCCCTGCTGTTGCTGCTCTCTTTCCCCTCTGGCAGCTTACAGGGGGATGGCTCTGTCCTCTTCCCTCAGCTCTCATGGGTGCTGAAGGAATGCCATTCCCATTTTTCCCTGCTCTCACCCCATTCCCCCCCCCCCCGCAGGACAAAGCCTATGGCTTTTAATACTGATGTACTATGATGTTTAGAGCAGGGGACTGGGAGCCAGGATTAGTCTAGTCTCAGTGCAGCTCCTGGATTGCTGGGTATTCTGAAGCAAAAGGCTTTTTCTCACCGTGCCTCAGTTTATTCATGGTTAAACTGTGGGGTATAATCATAGAAAATGTAGGCTGGAAAGCATAGGTCACTCATCTGTTCCCTTGCACTGATGCAGGACCAAGTATTATCTTTTTTAGACCATCCCTGGCAGGTGTTTGTCTAATGTGTTTTTAAAAATTGCCAGTCATGGATATTCCATAACCTCTCTAGGTAACTCCTTCCAGTGAATAGCTACCCTTATACTTCGTTCTCCCTTAATGTCCAGTCTAAATGCCCCTTATGACAATTTAAGCCGCTTGCTTTTTGTTCTGCCCAGTCCTCAATGATTAAGTAGAACAATTAATCACCCTCTTCTTTAAAACTGTTCTGTGTTCATTCTCATTTAGTTTTCTCTTCTCCAGACTAAACAGAGACCTTTTACAATCTTTTCTCATAGGTCATGTTTTCTAGACCCTGTAATCATTTTTGTTGCTTTCATCTGGATTTCTTCAATTTGTCCACTTCGTTCTGAAAGTATCATGCCCAGAATTATAAATAACAGTCCAGTTGAGGCCTTAACAGTGCTGAGTACAGTAAAAGAAAAAATTACTACTTGTGTCTTGCTTATTACTCTCTTGCCAATATGTCCCACAATGATGTTTGCTTTTTTTGTAACAGGGTTGTGTTGTGGACTCTCTTTGCTTGTGATCCTCTACAACCCCATTTCCTTCCAAAGCAGTCATTTCCCATTTTGCATTTGTGCAATTGATTATACCTTCTTAAGTGTAGTATTTTTCATTTGTCCTTGTTTAGTTTCATACTGCTTAATTCAGATGCTACTTTAGTTTGTCAAGGTCACTTTGAATTCTGATCTTTCAAAGTGCTTGCAATCCTTCCCAGGTTAGTATTGTTTGTAGACTTTATAAGTATACTCTCTCTGCATTATTCAAATAATGTATAAAGATCTTGCTAGAACTGCACCCAAGACCTAGCCTGATGAGACAGTATTTGACATGTCCTTCCAGCTTGATTATGAGCCATTGATAGCTACTTTCTGAAAACAGTTTTCCAGCCAGTTGTGCATCCATCTGATATAAGGTTCTTCTAGACTGTTTGTTCATGAGGTCATGTGAGACCGTATCAAAAGCTTAACTAAATAGAGGGTGCATGACATTTACTGCTTCCCCTCTGTCCAGTAGGCTTGATGCCATGTCAAAGAAGGATATGAGATATTCATAGGATATTGGTCTGATATGGTTTGTTCTTCACAAACCTGCATTTCCTTTTATTACCTTTCTTCCCCCTAGGTGCTTACTAAGAATTGCTTATTTGCTCCATTATCTTTTTAGGGTATCAGAGTTAAGATGACTGGTCTGTAATTCTCTGGATTGTCCTCATTTCCATTTTTATTGAGAGGTCCTATATTTGCCCTTTTCCATTCCTCTGTCACCTCATTCACGTTGATGTTTGCTATGTTTTTTTTATCTGATCATTGCTTTGCATTGAACACCTTGGCCACTGTGTTTGTTGGTAGTGTCTTTCTCTCCTCACTGAGTGATGGGCCTACCTTGTCCTTCATCGTCTTGTTGCTTCTTACAGTATTTATAAAATTCATTTGTAGTATCTTTTATCTCCCTACCTAGTTTAATCTTGTTTTGCACTTTGGCCTTTCTAAATTTGTCCCTCCATGCTTGTGTGGCTTTTTATTTTTTAAATAAATGACTCTGTTTTTCCTCTTTTGTATGACTTTTTTTCCCCCCTGAGTTTCAGGTTGTTGGCAATCTCATAGGTAAGCCAGTGTGCTCTCTTACCATACTTTGTGTCTTTCTACACGTTTGGTACAATTCACTCTTGTGCTCTTAATGTTTCATTTAAAAAATTGCCAACTCTCTGGAACTCTCTTTTTTCCCTTTAGACTTGTTTACTGTGGTATCTTCCAGTTCTTTCAGATCCATCTTTTTCAAGTCCATTGTCTTTTTATTTTGCTGTTTCCTTCCTGTTATTTTTTAGGCTCATGAATGCTATTTTTTCATGATCACTTCTCCCCCACCCCAACTATCTTCAGTTTGTCAACTAGTTGTTCTCTATTTATAATGCTTGTGTATAATACTTTGACATGTTGTGAATGGCTTTGAGATGTTCAGTAAAAAGTGCTATATAAGTGGAAGATAGTATTTATTATTGTAGACCAAGAATCAGCTGTTAAAGAAGTCTATTAATTCTAACAGCCTTCATCCTGTTTCTTTAAAACGAAATGAATTGGATGGAGACAATTCTAGTTAACTGATGCAAGACAATTTGGGGAATATTTTCTTATCTTGCTATGGACAAACATATTTATATTGATTTTTCCTAACCTTTTATATTGTCTGTAGTTCGTTGAGGCAGCTTTGGTGCTCTGAAACAAGCAAGCTGGCATTTAGCAAATGCTATTTTTTGAGAGATCCTGTCAGATTTTTAGTTGGTGAATGTTTCTGCCTTTTATTTATTGTAAGGCGTTTCACTTGCCAGTTAAAGGCTGCTATTTTTGAGAAGTGGCCTTTAATAGCTAGTTTAATTGGGAAAACAAACTTTATTTGTGCCTTGATAAGAGTTTATTTCAGCATTGGTGCAGAAGTTCGACAGGGGCATAAATATGCACACACCCCTTTGGATGTGTAAGGGGCAAGCAGAGATGTAAAATCTGAGCTGCTTTAGATGTAAATCTGAAAGCACTGTATTCTCACATATATGAAATTTCTTTCCTTTTTATTTATATACATTTGCATACACTCCCGCTCTCTCTTTTTCTTCTTGGTACTGTACTCCCTGGTCAGTACTTCTATTCTGTTTTAAAGTCAACTTTGCTGAATTCCTCCTTTCTAATAACTTGGCATTTGATCTTCTCTTTCTATTTGAGCACATAGAGTTGATGTCCCAGTTCATGGCTCATAGCAAGGAAGGCCAACATATAGCGTTTATCCTCATTTCTTGCAATCACAATTAGGGTATAGCTGTCACAAAAAGGTAGCTCAATAATTGTGCTCTATAGATGTTGAAAAATTCTGTAAAACTGTCTCTATCTCAAGCAGTGTTCTAAACCGTAAAACCCCCCAACTCCAACCCCTTTCAGTTGGTGTTAAGAACAGCAGCTTGAAAGTTCAAAGTGTTGTACTTAATAAATGATCAATGAGATCATATTCAGGGGATAAGGCATTATGCTGCATTTCTTGGAAATACAAAGGACTCAAAACAATAATCTAAGGCATATGCGTCAGGCATTCTGCAGGGGGGTGAGTGAGCTCTAGAGAGGAGCCAGGTCCAGTCCATCATGAAATGATGTTCGTTTTGAGAAATGAGTCTAAACACCCTCATTTTCATCATCCTTTTTGAAAGGATCAAACCACACACAAGTCTATGGAGATTGCTGAATCCTGTTGTTGTGAGCTTTGAAGTGACTGTTCCTCACCATGAAATTTGTTGTTATCCTTCCATCTCTGTTTCACAGTTTCTCATTTTTGTCCTTGGCTGTTAACTTCTCTGTTCTTTGTGGTTAACTTTCTCTCACTCTTCATCCATCCTGATCATTTAAAAAAAATCTTTTTGGAGACCAGCACGCCTCCTTCCGCATCCTTTTCTCAGTTGTAACCTTCTTGCACGTTCACTCCTCAATCACAAACTGACAATTTTGCTAACTTTTCTATGTTCTGTTTGGTTAATTAAAACATAAATTCTAAAGCAGAGGCCCTGCTGTTTCCTGGTCTCAGGAAATTGCTTGCTTGATTTCTCATCCTTAGGATACCAAAAAGTTGGAGTAGATATTGTACATCTTAAATATCTATTGACTGTTGTGTTTCCTGTGTATACATAAAGGAAGTTTGAGTAGTGGTTTACACATATGAGAAAACTACAGAGTGTTGTAGTACATTGACAGTTATTTCATAATATCTTCTTGCAATCTTTATAATTGAGGCAATAATTTCCTTTTCATCTTTGCACTTTAATACCCATAAATGTATATTTTTACTTTTGGGGTTACATTGAAGTGGTGGTCTAAAACATTAAAAAACCCAACCCCCTGCAGTTGGTATTAAGACCAGTGACTTGAAAGGTCACAGGATAAGAACATTTCTCTTTGCATATAATCTCTGAATTGAATTACAAATAATAATTTAGACTTTCTATATTGCCCTCCTTCCTGAAGGGATTCCAAAGCACTTTTATAGACATTGCATAGATTAACCCTATATGTAGCTGAACTAAAATGTGGCACTTATTATTAGGCACTCATGCTCCACCAAGGCTTAGGATTGTGAGTGTGAAATGTCTTGTCCAGCTGAAACTACTTCAGGGAACTTGATTTGTAACAGTTGGGCAAAAAGCAGTATGCAAACTTGGGCATCTGGCCATAACTGTTTGGTTAACAGCCTTATTCTTGCAAAGTAATCAAGCAAAAACCACAAGGGATTTATTTTAAACAAATGGTCAAGAAGGGAATGATTTTGCATCTTCAGAAGAGATGATCTCCAACTCCATTGTGAAAATTTCCAGAGGGGTAGCCGTGTTAGTCTGTGTACAGCACAAACAGGGAGAGTCCTGTGGTACCTTAAAGACTAACAGATTTCTTTGTGCATAAGCATCTGATGAAATGGGTTGTAGCCCACAAAAACTTATACCTCAGGATATCTGTTAGTTTTTAAGGTGCCACTGGGCTCTGGTTGTTTCAAGTCTGTTGTGCCCTTTTACAGTGCTGAAGCCTTGTTTTATCCTCACACAAAAAGAAGCAAGCTAAACTAAGTTTCCAACACTACCTCCTCCAGCACATAGTTGTACCTTGGAGAGCTCCCAACCATATAGTGACTTTGAGCCCTGCTTAGCTTGTGTAATCTGATGGAGTTGAAACACTAAGTGCTATAAACTCTGAAATGCTTCCTCTGTTTCCATCTTTCAGATGGCTGTCCTGAGTAGGACTGTGCTACTTTACTTTAATGATGACAGGTGAAAAGATTCTGTCACTGATGGAAAATACTGTTTAATGAGCTTAATATTTTCTTGTTGGATTCCATATGATTTCCATGTCTGCTTGTTTTTGGATTCCTGATGGGTGAAAATGCATATTCAAATTTGTAGCCAGACCCTATGAAGAGACTTAGATTATTCTGTTCCATGTAGGTTCTTAAGCTGGCTTCATCACTGCAATATCCGAGTAGCTTTCAGTCATAGCTGTGTAACTAACCTGTCACATTTGGTTCATTCTCTCTTATCCTTTCTCCAGTGTGAAAAGTTCTGTCAAGTAATTGATTTTTGGTAAGGTTTCATTTTTGTTTAAATGCTCACACTGCTGAGACCGCTGTTAATGTTGGAATCTTAAACTTTTTAAGTGGCATCAGGTCTGTCTGCTCATTTGCGCCTTGTACATCTGCCAGCCTTTGGTCAAGTTGAGCTCTGCGATCACAAATATGGGAGACAGAGTTCTGGAGATGGTCATTTAAGGGTCTGGAGACTGATATCTGGCTCTTAAATGCTCACTTAAAGCCAAATAACACAGATCTGCCAAACAGATTTGGCTCTCAGTGATACAAGGTTTGCCATCGGTTCCTGTTGCAAACATTAACCTGTGTTTAAATTACAATAACGATTAATAGAATCTGAAGAGATCATTTTTCTGTATTCTGGTGTATTTTGTTCACTTATTCACTGCTTCAGGTAGAGTCAGTTCTCTGTTTCTCTTTTATAATGCGTGAGTTAGCACATTGAAGAATTGGGAGAACTGAGCACCCTCTATTCCTGTTGATGGGATGATAGTGCTCATGGTCTAATGGGATCAAGCCCTGTGTCAGACTATATCAGAAGATCTTTTTGAGTTCCAGACTTGGTTTACTGTTTCTTGACATTAATGCCCCCTGTTCCCCATGCCTATTAACTTTGTATAGCTGATTTTAGTTACCTTCCTGCCAGCATCTCATTGTCTCCCGGAGGTGTATGCTTTATCTCTTGCACATTTTAACTTGTAATTTTCTCTTGCTCTTCATCTTAAACAGTCATGTAACTGAATCCAGAATTTAATGGGAGCAATCATCTAACCTGTGGAAATAATGAGAAAACATTTAGCTTGTTGCTGCTCAGTTAAATATCTTTTGGATTTTTTTGGTTCCTTGAGTATCCTGGGTTATCTGTTCTTTCTTTAAAGCATCAGCTTTGATGTAATTGTTTCAATGGGATTTTGCAGTAATTTCAGAACATGTATTATCAGCTTATGTATGTTGAGGTTAAGTACTTTTGGAAGCTGTTGATCAGCCCACTTGAGACTTATCTTTTAAGGCAAAAACTTTCAATTATAGAACTCAGATAAGTCCTTTAGTTTCAAGAAGCTTTGGCAACGTATGCCACAAAGTAGGCCTGAGATGTTAAACCCATTCTGTGTGGCGGGCATTGGAGCGTGGGACAGCTGACGAGGGCTGTGTGTCCATGCAGACTCTGCAACCCCTTCCCGGCACAGTATGATGCGGCTTCCCTGACCCTTTCCCGAGCCCCTCTGTGGGGCTGGCTCCCCCAGCTGGTTCAAAGGGGCTCAGTCTAGTCCCTGGAGTAGACACTAGAGGCACAGCCTGGGGCTCAAAACCCCACCAGCATCCCCTGATTCCACCACCCCCTGCCATGCAAGCCCCCAACATCCACCCCCCCTCCCCAGTCTGCCCCCTCCCCATTCTCCTGGGCCCTGGCTCCTGCTTAGGGGCCCCTGCTGCTCAAGCCCCCACCCAGCTCTGGGTTCCCCATCTGCCGCTGAGGGACTCTGCAGCCTGGACCCAGCTCTGGGCTCCTCTCTTGCTAGCTCTGGGCTCCTGCTCTCGCCACCCAGGGACCCTGCAGATCACACCTGGCTCTGAGCCTCCCCTGCCCCAAGGGTCCTGCATCTGCTGCCACCCCCAGCCCTTCCCCTCCCACTTGGGACCCCACTTAATGCAGTTCTGCAGTGCAGACCATGAGCCTGGCCCAGAGAGGGACGGGTTAAAGTTTCCTCTCTGCCCTGGCTAAGTGATGCAATAGAGAGGGGTCACCAGCTTGCTGCTCTCTGTGCTGCTGGCAGAGCTCGGGGAGCAGACGGACTGCGGAGCCGACTCACTGGAACAGGCAGCAGCTCCACGGGCTGGATAAGAGCCTTGGTGGGCCAGATCGGACTGTTAGTTTGACACCTGATGTAGCCAGTGAGCAGAAAATGTGACACTGTCCATCCCAGGGTGCCTCACAAAATTTTTCCTATTGAAATGCAGTTGGCTGCCTGTAAGGTGCCGTCTACTTACAGAAACATACTCTGCATGGGAGTCGTGGCTTTGTCAGACAGTTGGCCACTTTTCTTTGAAGCACCTCTTTGCTGTCTTCCATGGTGCACTGCATGCATGGGAATAACTCCTAATCAACATTTGTAAGGCCCCATCTTATTTCCCTCATGATGCTCCTTGAAGCTTGCTTCTTTGGTAATGCAAACAGCAGTCTGCATCTTTACAAAGGCTGTGCATGTAATCTGTTGTGATCAGTGCCTCCAGTGGCTGTTTGGTTGGTTGTTTAAGCTGTCTCCTCTTGTCTGTCTGTCTGAAATCTCATCCACCCATTGTTTTTTAGAATGTGAGTTCTTTGGGGCTGGAGCTGTCATTTTCTGTAAGTTTGTGTATAATTCCTAGTACAAAAAGGCCCCTGTCAAACAATGAGCCTTTGTTTAGCTTTTAGGTGCCATGGCTCTATAAATGTTTAATGATGAAAATGGCTTAAATTGAAATGAGAAATAACTCCTGTAACTGGTCTGTGACTTGACTTCATCAAGAGATGCATAGTGAGAAGTAAAATAAAAATAGTAATAGGGTTTATTGTCACTTTGCTTCTATTATGTACTGAAGGCTCTTTGGAACTTTCCATGTATTTCCTGCCCAGAGGAGACAGGCTGGTATCCACAGTGCATCGTTACAGAAGTTTTGTTGCTGGTAGAAACCCTTTCTTTCATTTCAGTCCAGATGTTTTCTGTTGGCCTCACATCAGGTGCCCGTGTTGTCCAAGACAATACGTTGAATCTGTGTATCTTCCAGAGGACTCTGCTCATCCTAATCCTCACTTCTGGTCATTGTTCTGGTGCAAAATAAAGCTCTCTTGTAGGTTTCTTTCCTTGTGATAGGTTATTTTGATGCTTCACTCTTCATTTTGTTGTTTTTAGGGCTCTGCAAGTGTACATAGTACTGTATGAAAAATAAAAAGAAAAGGTCTCAGCCCTAAGTAATATTGACACTTAACACTGAGTGCTTTTTGGCTGTACATTTTGAAAGTTGGCAGTAAGCATTATTATCCCTGACAAGATAACTCGAGAACGTGGATCCCATCTGCTCCAGTGAGTGTTAGTTCAGACCTTAAACATCTGTTTCCTTTTTAAGGCTGTGAGTTGTCCAAGGCTGTATGTAGTTATATAGGTTCAACTAAACTATAGCGTCTGATTGCTATTTTAACTAAGACAATCACATTACATTTGGGTCTCCTGACTCTGTTCTATAGTCGTGTCTTGCAGAAAGCTAAGCAAAGCTATTTGAGTACCAAAGCAGAATGTGGCCATGACTGTGCTCTCCAATGTGGTGTCAGAATTAGGATTTAGGAGAGTTAGCAAGGTATGCAATACACCAAACAGTAGTGTGGAAACCAGTTGCAAAGAAGTGTGAAGAACAACATGGAGTGCTGTTGAGATCAGAGCTCCGTTTTCTTCATGCTCCAATGACCTAGTGCTTTGTTTGCTTTATTTCCAACTAATTAAGAGGATGATAGACTCTGAAGCACTTAATGAATCTAACTAAGTCCCCTTGGTCAGCTGATGTACATGTTTTACTTTTTCTATTCTTATTTTCCTGAGTACATTTGCAGACTTTTGAGGCTAATTAAATTCAGGTGTCTAATTACATGATTTCTTTACCATTTCAATAGCTGCTAACTAATGTGTCTGTCCTTTAATTCCAGGAGTTTACAGCCATATGGTGAACTGCTTATTATAGAAATTCAGTCAAATCCAGAGGCAGTTTTTCACTTCTGTAAACTGCCTGTGCGTCACAACAGTTGCTCAGAAAAGTTTATACTGGAGAATAAAAACTGGTAGTGCTGTTTCACATATTTATTACTTACAGCGTCATACATCTAGCAAGTGCAAAGCCATTAGCAAATATTTAATGATTGAAGTCTGCCAAATATTTAAGGCTGCATTATCTCTCTTTTTTCCTGATGAGCAAAACTGAGATGTGGGGAAGTTAAGTGATTCACCCGAGGTAGCATGGGCAGTTGTTGGCAGAACCTCTCAATGGTTACAGTCTGAAGTGCTTTGTACCATGGCAAATCAGGCCTCCTGTCTTACAACACATGTGGAAAAATGCCTACCATGTTGTGGGCATCACCCCGTTATAAGTAATATCTGTGTAGATGTTGGTTTATAACATGCATGGTGGCAGCATGGGTAGGGTTACCAGATGCCAAGCAAAAGGAGGACACATCCTCTTTTTTACCTTCACATCCTCCATCCAGCAGGCATTTTAAAAATACATCATTTTGTCTGGCTGTTTAATTACAGGGTTTAGAGTATGCTGGAATGCCCCAGAACATCCTATTTTTAGGGGAAGAGTTCCAGGGCTCCCTAAGAACAGAAAAATATTACATTAATACTACGTTTTCTCCATGTGTCTTCCAGTGTTGTATAACCCATCTTCCACCCAGAAAATCTTGTGCAAAAATAATTGTCACTACCATGTTTTATTTGAGAACTGATTCCTTTTGTCAAGAAATTCAAAGTTGGGGCTCCCTTCACCTAGTCTAGCTCAACCATAGTCATACATGGAACATCATATAAAGCTGTAAGATTTATCAGCATACATAGCAATGCTTGTGGATGTTTGGATTGAGTTGTGGGTTTTGTTGGAGCCGTAACTTCCAGCTTTCTAGCTGTGCACTTAAATACGCAATCTTAAATGTTCAATTAGCATCCTTTTCTCGCATGAAATATCGTGTGGCAGTTCTTACAGCTACGGAAGGTGGAACGGGAGTTACACTAGGATAAATGTGGCTTTACCATGTGTTGAAGATTTTTGGGGAGCCTGCTGAGGGAGTCAGCCTCATCTATATAGCACAGGGGCATTCTACCCATTCCAGCAGGATGTGATTTGTGCAGTGTGCCATGGAGATGGAGTTGATGGATCCGCCTTGAAATGGATTTTTCAACAGTTGATTCCTGTGCAGCAAGGGGCACAGAGTATGCTGAGGGGTGACGCTGCTGTGGCTCTGTGTTTTGGGACAGGAAGAGGATTTACTCTCATTTTGTGTCAGACTCATTTACCTACCTAGGCTTTGTGTGGCGTGGGAGTAAAGATTTAGCCCTAAGGATTATAGAACACAAAAACTTAGCACAGGCCCCAACAAATCCTAGGTACTCTGTTACCATGGCACCTAGACTTTTGCCCCTGGCACCTCAGTGTGCTGGAGCAAAGGTCTCTCATGCTTAGGGTTACCAGATACCAAAGTACGAAAAGGAGGACGTTGGAGAAAATGTAGTATTAATGTAATGTTCTTCTGTTCTTAGGGAGTCCTGGAACGCTTCCCCCTAAAAATAAGGTGTTTCAGGGTCTTCCAGCGTATTTTAAACCCTGTAAGTAAAAAGCCAGACGAAATGATGTATTTTTAAAATGCCTGCCAGACGGAGGACGTGAAGGTAAAAAGGAGGATATGTCGTCCTTTTGTCTGACATCTGGTAACCGTAGCCATGCTGCCACCATGCAGGGCATGTCAGGTTACCACACGACTATTTTTGGGAGCCAGTTTAATGTGGTTAAGAATCACCATCCCCTGCTGCCAGTGGCTCTTTTGCTGGCATGGGGAGAAGAGGGAGAGATGGCAGTGCTCTCTGTTTAGTGCTGCCATCTCTCCCTCTTCACTGCACCCTTCCAGTGCTGCTGAAAGAGCCCATGGCAGTGTGGAGGGCAGGGCTTCTTTTTTGCCAGTTACTTAGGGGCACCCAAGTTTTTGGGCTAACCCCCTGGTGTCCAGCAGATTTGTTGGGGTCTGATTAAGTATATCTTACTCATGCCATTTTTTTTTCCGGCTTATTGATGTGCCCAAGAAAAAGGAAGGGGAACAACCTTATTGATGATTCTTGTTTATATGGAAGTTTTTGGAAGCTGCCAGATACTGCCAGGTGGATACCTTTCAAATTAGATGCATCTAATCTGTTCAGTTTTATGGATGCAGTCTCTTTCCTTCCCTCCAGTTTCATGACTTAGCAACACCCATAGGTTGCAGGAGCTTTTGTGGTATGGCAGCAGTGTAAAAGTCAGCAAAGCAGCTACTGGTGAACTTCCTGAGCAGTTTACGTGAGCACAAAGTGGAGATGATTCTTAGGAAACTTAAGTCTCGCTTAGTCATTCTGTGCAGCACCTGTTTGTGGTCTATAGTGTTCCTTTTATTCACTAAACATTTTGACTATGTCTACATGTGCCATTTTAGTTTGGACTTGATAGTCCGAACTGAAGAAGTCCAAAGTTAGTTTGAATTAAGTCTTAGTTTATGTCTTGCCCATGCTTAGTAAAGTTCAAACAAAGCATGGAAGTCCAAACTAACCAGGGGTGCTTATTAGTTCAGACTCACCCCTCCCAAGCTGAATATGGCCATCTCCACACTCTTTGTGATGCACTTCCTGCTGTGTGGTGACACAGTAATGTGTCCCGACACAGTGGGTGAGAACCACTGGCTTAGACAATGTCAGGTGAGGGTTCTAGCGTGGCAGAGATGACCCTAATCCTTGGTTCATACATGTACAATTGAAGAGCCAATCCCCCTTCCCCCATTTTACCCAGTGAGTCCTGGTTTAAAAAATCCTCTCTTAGGAGGAACAGCACTGGTGGGGGCTTTGCAAAGGTTTTATTTCCCTCCTTTTGCAGGTTTTCAGTTCAAACTCTGGAAAGCGCAGATGGAAAATTCTTAGATTCCATGAGCCCAAAAGCAAAGCTTGTCCATTCTACTCAAATGAGGAATCACTATGGGTCTGATTCTGATCTCTGGCTATTTTTATTCTAGTTTTTTAATTTTACTTTTGCATCACTAATGGTGGTGGTGGCTGGCAGGATCTGAGCTTGGATGTTTTAATATATATAGATTGTGACAGAAGGATTAGGGATGTGTTCTATAATGTTTGCTTCTCTTGCAGTATTTTCTCTCCTACTCTGTCTGTCTTATATGGAAGTGACTCTTGTTAGATCTGTATGACTCAAGTATGTAAAAACTAAATCGTGGAAGTTCTGCCTCAAATAATTTTCTATTGTAGACTAAAAATGATGATAGCGACTCTGTAGAAAGTACTATCCAGTCAATCTGATTCTGGTCCCATGAGAGCTTTCTAATCAAGAGAGTGGCACAGACACACATTACAAGGTTCTTATAGGAGGATCAGATTGTTTCAAAATGATGAATATTGCAAAGGCAAATTAATCTCCCCATCCTATGGGGTGGGCCATTAAAGATCCCAAATGAGATCATACCCTGCATATATTTGGCATCAAAGCTGACTTGTATTCTTTGCAGCATTTCTATTTCAGATGTTTTTGCTCTCCAGCAAGTCATCAGTTGTATAAATATACATGTACTTTTAAACATTTTTTGTTGATTCTCTCCTCTGTTTGTAATGTCCTTTCTCAAGCATGAAAGTACAAGTTCTGTCCAGACAACTGTGAAGGTCACTATGTGGCAAATATTGTGTTGATTTTTCTACTCTGCACCATGTAGTTCAGTAGAACTGAACCTTGCAAAGATGCATTTGGTTTGCTTTTCTTCAGTTTTAGTGAGAATGTTTGCAATCTTGACAGTATCTGTTACTTACTGTGCAAAGTGTGGTAGAGAACAAGAAAAGAACAGCTCCTTGTGCCGAGGGGATTAGACAGTGAAGTTTCTTCATGCCAGGTGGTGGTTGTCTCACAGAGTACACCTACACTGCGATTTAAGGAAAAAACCTCTGGCATTTCATTTCAGAGTCTGGGTCAGATGAGCCAGGGCCTGAGTTGTTGGGTTTAAAACAGCAGTATAAATGTCCAGGCTCTGAGACTGCGTGAGGTGATGGGGTCTCCAGTCCCAACCTGAACAGCTCCACTATGATTTTTGCAGTCCCACAGCCTGAGCCCCACAAGCACAAGCTAGCTGACCTGAGACAGCCATAGCCCTACCACAGGTTTCTTATTGCATTGTGGATGTACTCAAAGTGTCACGGGCATTCTGTATTGATTTTTTACAGATTCTGTGTCCTTGGTGGATTAATGTTAAAGCTTCATAGAAGAAGTGGCTTGTTTAATGAATAATGGGGGAGTGGTTTGTCATTTACAGAAGAGGTTTGTGGTGTGAGCAGTAGAATGGGAGATGCTGAACTACTTTGGCCCTACTTGAGAGCATCCTTAATTGCTTGTCTAAAGTAGTTGGAGGTGAGATGTTGCAGTCATATGGCTGTAAAAATGTATTTAAGAAGAACATTTGATTTAAAAATTGTATGGGAATGTTTTTTCCAGATTATATGTTTACATCTGGGTTTTTGGAAAAAAATTTGCGGTTGCATAATGAGCTTAAAGTACTGACATTTGATTTTAAACAGCTTTAATTTATCTGTGTTGATTACTACTCTCCATCTTTAGAAACAGAGAGAACATATCCATTGCTTTTGATACTCCTTGACTTTTCTTAAACATACAGCCAAGAAATGAATAATTTGATAACCCCCTTTCTTCCTCCAATCATTAATTCATGGGTCAGCTATCAATGAACAATAACCTAGCATCTAAAAATGTTTCTTGTGTTTTTTTAAACTTTTACACTTAATGAGCAATCTCATATGCTAACAGGTTGGACAGACACCTTTTAGTTTGTCCTTCCTCAGCAGGGGCAGGTGGGCTTGATTTTATTACCTTTTGAATTCTTTTGCAGCCCTACAATTGTAAGATTCCCTGGTCAAAAATGTGCATGTGTAGCGAAAAATGTGTTAGAAGGGAGTTAAAATTACAACTGTAGGAAAGTCAACAACAGATAATTGAACTGGACAGATCTGAGCAATGTTAAAATGATATACAAAAACTTGTGGGTATGACTAAGTTATATACAGTAAGATTGCTTTATGCCAATCTGGTCTTGATGAAGGGTCTTAAAAGTTAGACTAGACTAGAGAGGTGTAATGAGGACCACACTTAGCTAAGAATTCAGAACCAAATCACTGTTTTGACTTTTGTTCTTCTGCAAAGACAGGTAATTGTGTTAAACTAGAATTCAGAATGTGCAACAAAAGCTTCTAGCAACATAAAATTTGCCATAATGAATGAGACTGGTGTTCTTCCTATCAGTGATCAATACTTATTGTTTCAGTGGAAAGTAAAAAAACTCCCACAATGCACCTGTCTAATTCTATCACGTTCTTGGCCATTGCTGTATATGTTACAGGGAGAAGTTTGATTCCGACCCTGGGACTATTGGCTTGTATGGCCTTATGAGTTCTCGTAGGAAAATTAAGAATTTCAGTGAAGTACTTTTGTAAAGACGTCTACTTAGCTTTGTAACTTGATTAAAAGAATTTTTTTTTTCTTTCCATTATCTGGCAAAGGGAAATGGTGTCAATTGTCCTTCAGTAGAACTGCTTGGAAAATGGAATGTCTGTTTGACAGAAAATTTCAATACAGCTGCATGTGCTTTTGTCTTGAAACAGGAGAACAAGTTAAAATCTCAAAAAAAAAAAAAAAAAGTTCTTGAAACGCTTCAGAAGATTTGAATGAAAATGTTGACTTTTTAAAATTACGGGATATCATTGTTCATTCAGAATAAAATGTTTGGTTTGAATGCTCCAATTAAAAAATTGGAGAATGCCCTCAGGGGAAAATGTTGATTTTTTTTTTTTTTTTTTTGACAAGTTTTCATTTCAATGTATCTCCATATATTTTCAGGAGACAGGGTTGATGGAAAATTTTGGACCATGTGTCATTTTCAACATTAATTGGTGGGAGAGAACTTCTGAGAAAATGTGGGCTTTGTGTCTAACTCTGAAAAAGATGAAAGTAGGATTGATTCTCGTTTCCTCTGGTAACTTTTTATAATTGGAAATTCTCCTCTAAAATGCTTTGTTCCCCCTGAGAATTTCTCCCTAGGCTCTATGAGCTGGAGCTCTTTGAGAGTCGTTGGTGAAGTGATGAGCTCTGAGGTACAGTAACTAAACCAAAGAGGGACCTACATGATTAGGATCAAGATTTTGAAATGTACATAGGATGTCATGGGAAGGTACTGAAATGTTCAGACTGTCAGTAGTGTGGTATTTTTAATGTGTTCTTGTGCTCAATGGATGGGTTTCTCTGTTGCATGAGCTAGAGTTTCAATGAGGTTTATTCCTTCACCCCAGAATGAAGTGTGATGTGGTGGTGTAACCTGGAGGTGTGAGAGCATGGATCACTGTTTTTTGCGTATTTCAGCAAATTAGTGCAGTTTTTTGTCTAGCTGGAGGTGAAATAAGGTTACTTATTGTCTGTGTGGAGCAGAGATGAGTCCAGTAAAATCTTCTGACTCTGAGACAATACGCCATTTTGGTAATGCAAGGGTAGAGGCCTATATTTAGTGATCTTGGCTAAAGAACTGAACTATGTTGGATTCTGTATTCACTTCCCAACCATGCCACAGACTTGCCATATGACCATGACCAAGTTCTTAATCTCTGTGTCTTCTGTTTCCCATCATTTATTATTACTTTGTTTGGACTGTAAACTCTGTCGAGCTTAAGCTACCTTGCTATATGTTTTTATAACACCTTGCACAATGAGGCCCTGGTTTCAGTTAGGTCTTTTAGGTTCTACAAAATATTATAGAAATAAGAATAAATTCAGCTGAGAAGGTTTTGTTGTCTATTTATAAAGAGAAAAAAGGGTTAACTGAGATGAATTTATTATTGTGGAGGGAGGGAATCGTATCTGTTGAAAAGGATAAATTTAGCTGGACATTACCATATCACATTCTGTTATCATGGAAGCTTGTGGTACCTCATGGCCTCATCAGGATATCTGTAGTCTAATATTCACTCATGAACACTTTTAACATACTGGATAGCTTCTGAAAACAGCATTGCTCTAGTTTTAACTTGTACCTCTTCTGTAGGATGCAGACACGTTCCCCCCCCCCCCCCCGCCCTCCGGAGATGTCTAGTGGCTTTAGCGAGCTACCTAATTTTCTCATGGAGGGCACTTAAAATCTGTTACAAGGTCAAAAACATCTGGTCTTTGTTTCAGGTAAATTTTTTCATAAAGAAGGGTGAATGTGCGGGGAATTTATTAAAGTCTGTTATGGGGGTGCTTGCTGTAGCGTGTTAAATGGGATGTTGATTTGTTCTTTAGCATCACCGGGATGTTTTTTTAATCTTATGGAGGAGTTTGTGGCATTCCTGTTACAAGTTATAAGCATTGTAGACACAGAGGTAAAAAATCAAAGAATTACGTATGAGGTCACCTAGGCCATTTCCCTGTGAATGTAATATTTTTTTGTATGATAGTTTTTGTGTGAAGGAAAGCAGAAAGGGCAAACATGAAATAAAAAAAAATTGAGGGGTAAATTGAATATAAAGTCATAGTCGTCATATCACACAAGAATAAAAATAAAACCCTTTATAATCTAGAGTGTTGAAAGGTATGGTCGAGTTGGTTTAGCATCAGAGACCACATGTACTTTTCTGATGTGTAATATAGGTTAGAGAGAATTGATGAGCAATATCTTTCAGTCTCAAACTGATTCCCCAAAAGGGTTGGATTTAAGGCCCTCTTTCATGGTGTGAAGAAAAGTACTTCCTTCATCCCTTGGGAGTTCTCCATAAATATAATTTCTATTCTTCCCAATAAACTATTAATAGAGTACATTAAAAAACCCGGTGAACCAACCAGACTCTTAAGATATACTGCCTCCTATAATTTGGATGTTTACCACACGTTAACTTTTATCCTAAGGTATTTATATGGCCTCCATAGTATCTCAGAGCCTCACTATCTTCAATATATTTATCATAATGGTACCCCTGTGGGATGGGGAAGTGCTGTTATCTTCACTTCACAGATGGAGAGCCGAGACACCCAGAAGCTCAGTGAGTAGTCCGGGGTCATAAAAGAAGCCTCCAGCAAAGCAGACCTGAACCCAGGTTTCCCCTGGCTTACTGTGGTGCCCTTCCTACTCAGCCATTGTCCCACTCAACTTTTCTCTGACTTTTTATGTTACACAGCATCTAGAAAGTAATGCTATTCTTTCAACAGTTTAATTAACCAGGCTTTAAAGTCTCTCTTATGCAGTGAATAACAACCTTGTGTCCTATGACTTCCTTCTTTCCCCTCATGTTGTTGTTCTGTAAAAAAAACAAAAACAAAAACAAAACAAAAAAAAAACAAAAAAAAAAAACCCCAAAACAAAACACATAGGCTAGGTTTTGTGTGAGATGAGATCCTTTCCTGGAGTAATAAACTAATGTATGGGAAAATAAACAACAAGTCTTGTGGCATTTTTAAAGACTAACAAATTTGATTTTAATTAAAAAATTGAATTTTAAAGACTAACAAATAGAATGTATGGGAGCATAGAGATTCTCAATCATTTATTTTATATCTACCTGAACATTTCCCACTGAATTCTGCAAAACACGCCGTTTGAAAAAAGAGAGCAGTATGAAGCCACTAGAGCTTAGCTGAAGTTTGGTGCCCATTGCCAGTACAGAGGGAGAAGGTGCTCTTTGACAGACCGTCTGTGAATGGAAGGTCAGATGATGCATTTGCTTTCTTCAGGCAGGAAGAAGGCATGGCTCACACCCCTTGTACCATCTGCAATGATGTGCAATTTTGAGACAAATTGTCCAGGCAGGAGTGAAACTATTACAGAAGAAAGGGTCTTGTTTGGTACAAATAATTCTGTTTGACCCTTTGTCATTGATATTGAAAGAGGTACGGAATAAGTAACAGTTTTTGAAAGCTGACATATCCTGGTAGCAACTGTTTTGCAAGGATATTACTTCAGCTTACTGCTCTGCAACAAGGGTTCCCTAGACTATATCACGTATAACGATACGTTCCTGCTGGCCTCTTCAGAGGAAGGCAGCAGGGTAAGAGATGTGTAATTGCAACCCCCTTTTTTCTTGGCAAGTCCTTGGTGGTCTTGAATTCTACCTCCTGGAGTTAAGAGATCCTTGCTGTAATCTTGGGGCAGTTGAGTCATTTGAAATGTTCTTTAAAAAGAAGAGAGGATGCAACTTCAGTTTGTTTTTCTCAGAAGGGAAAGGGTAAGGGAAATGGAGAAATGGAAACTCTGGCTCATCTTTGCTCCCTGTTGTTTTCTCTGAGGGGTAGGGAGAATGTTTCCTGTATATATTTTTAGTGGTATATCCAGTTTTTTGTTTTGGATAACTTGAACAATAAGGTTTCTACTACATTCCTGAAGAGACGATTTCACAGTCTTTCAGATCTTGCTAGGTGCATTTTTTTAATAAGCCTATCATTTTTTTTTTTTTTACTCCTAGTTATTGAAGCTACTCTCTTGTAACACCCCAAATAGGTCGTTTCTCACTGGTACATTCATCTTTCAGAGGTGTGTAGATGGGTTTCATACATTGCCATGAACCCTGCCTCCCAGGTTGCTGCCAAATGACAAGTCAATTTCCCCAATAACTGGTCGCATTTTCTTTCATCAATTCGAGAGATACTGGTGTTACTTTTTTGTAGACTCCATTGTTTTAACAAGGCCAAAGTGAAAGCCAAATTGTAAGTTGTAGAAAATAGCAGCAATGTTCAGTGATTCCCCCCTTCCCCCCCCACCATTTATACCACTGGACCTGATGTTCTGAAATATTTGAGTAGCCATGGAAAGGAGTCTGAGCACTTTCACTCCTAGAACTTGGTTATTTACTTTCTGCTTTTAAAGTTGAGTGAAAGCTATTCTTGACTTGTGTGCTGTGACTTAAAACATGCAAGCTTGTCTTTTCATATGTGTATTAAGCTCCCTGCTGCCTTATTTTCAGCTCTGTAGAGCAGTGTTTCTCTACCTTGAGTAGACTGGGGAACACCTAATGGTGTTAGTTTTCATTGGGTGTTCTGCATAAAGTAATTATCTCGAAAAAACCAGTATATACAGGCTATAATGTACGTAATATTTGCATACTGCAAAAATTATTCAGGAAGCCAAATTAAATTAAATGTTACGAATATAACGTGCATTTAGTTAAAAAAAAACAAACAGGTATGTATGATTATGCACTCGACTTAAAACTGAAATATTACTCAGTCTTTAATGGGAATTTTGGGACTGCATGATTGAACAAAGTTAGTCTATTCTTGGAGTAAGGTCTGTCAAAGCAAATCTTCTCATGGAAGTTCTGTCTGGCAATTTTGAGGCCAGGACTAAAAGTATTAGATCTAAAATGCCCCAGCCGCAGCAAAGGAGCAAGGCAGCAGCAGATGCTGATGCAAACCTGGAATCTTTGCTGTAGCTGGTGCATTTAAAGAGTTGTTTTTCAAAGGGTGGATCCACTGCACTTTCTGAAAGTCAGGTCTATTTTTCAGGTTTCTGAAGTTGGACATTCAGACTCACTAGCATGTTTTGGAATTTCAGGCCTACTTCTTGGTCATATCCTCTATGTTGAAAATAATTCCGAATTCTTAGTCATGTTTTATAGCATTCATATTAGTATGAGACCCTAGATAGATAAATTACGTGAGTTTCCTGAGAGCTATTCGCAGTGTTCTGCCAGTTCTCTCTTGTCATGAAGATGCACCTAGTCCTTCAGTTGCTCTCTTGCTGATAGGAAGTTTTAACACTCCCCAGAGAAACCAAAAATTCCAGCTGCACTAGGATAACAAAAATTGACATAAACATCCAAATGAAAATTCAGACACTTCTCTTGTGCTCTCTCTGGGTCACAGCTCTCCCTCAGGTCTTTTTCAGTATTCATCCCTCCCCAGGGTATGACAAATGTTGTACTAAATGCCAAAATTCATACAAACGTGTTGTAGTTATGATCTGTTAAAAGTCTGGTTATTGATAGTGATTACCCAAAGCTATGTCCTGATGCTCTTGTTGGGCTTTTCTAGTAATGTCACATCTGTGCATTAATTCCACTGGTGCAAGACTGGGGTGACCTTGTCAGAAGAGAAGAAGAAAATCCCTATGATTCTTGTATAAAATGATTGGGAGAATATAGAACATCAAATAGAGGGGTTGGAGGGCACACTTTTCCCTCCCACCCCAGTTGCATTCAATTTCACCAGCCTGACTGGTGACCTGGTAGTGGATTAATGAATGATTAGTGGCAATTAGTTAAAATGATCGTTTAATCTAAAAAAAAAAATAATTAAAGGATCAAGATGAATTTATTGCCAGCTAAGTGTCCTGCTGTGTTCATTTGAAGAAAAAACAAAACGAGTTGTGTGGCGCTTAAAGACTAACAGATTTTTTTGCATGATCTTTTGTGGGAGAAAATCCAACTTCATCAGATGCTTCGAAGATGGGTGAACTTACATCTGTTAGTCTTTAAGTGCCACACGACTCCTTGTTTTTTTGCGTCTTTGTTTTTTTTTGTTTTTTTGCTGGACTAGACTAACACGGCTATCCCTTTGGAAATTTGTATTCATTTGTCCTTCCTGATCCTATTTCCTGCCTATGGTTTAATCATGCCTGCTTGTGTGGCACCTGTAAGCTCTTACAGGCAAGGACTGTGTCTTTGTACCTGTTCTTTTGTGCACCAGGCAGACTCTTGAACACAATGGTAATAACAGCTGGTAATTGTTAGGACCCTCCCAAGTCCTTTCAGCTCTTGCTTCACTGATAGGAGTAGATGACCAGAGTCCGGCAGCATGCAACACAACAGGTTTATTGAGATCTTTTCCATACATAGATTAAGACCCCTTAGTCCTTTACACCAAACAATTTCCCCTCCCAGTAAGTTTCCAGCCCTCCCTAATAAATTACTCCCTTCCCCAGTACATTTTTACTCCTTCCCCAGTAGATTTCCCTCTGCTAGGAAATTTTACTCCCTCTCCTTGATGGTTTGCCTCAGTTTTTATAATGCATTTTAACTAATTATTTCTAACCAGTCCTCACGTTGTAACACAGTTCTCTAACCAGTTATACCCCACCACCTTAACTGGTTGCATCTAGTTATAGGACAGACAGAAACGATCAAGGACTCAGACAGAAGTTATCAGAGCGATAGGTACCAGGATGACCAAACAATACAGAAGGTGGATTCTACCACCATAACTGTTTGCAAACCAGACAGGATACCCCCTTTGCATCCAGAGGGGCAGCCATGTTAGTCTAGTTCAGTAAAATAACAAACAAGGAGTCCTGTGGCACTTGAAAACTAACAAATATTTATTGCATGAGCTTTTGTGGGAGAAAATCCCATGTCATCAGATGCTTTGCATTTGGAATGCGCCGCTGTGACTGCATGCTTCCCAGCTTATGGCTGCCACTGGTGCTTTTTGCCTTTGCTTAGCCAAAGTACAAGGTCTCTGCCTGGCAAGGAGCCTGTGGTTTTGATTCTTGGTTTGCTACCACTGTAGCGTATACATATTTAAAAACCATCGGCCTTACAAGGGAGCCTAAATATCTATAGTGTAATAGTAATAAATAATTGCAATGCTATATGTATCTGTTGATTTGTTTTGAAACACATTAATAAAGCTCAGTTAACTAGCAGGTGAGAGAAAAATGTACTTAAAAATAAAACCATTTAAAGGCAAGGAAGAAAATAAAGTCAAAAGATTTGCATATCATGCAAAGATTGATTATTGCTTTGTGTCAACTAAACTTTATGCAAACTTATTTATTAGAGGCATTTTGAAGAATAACATAGTGGCTCTTTCCAGCCAGTGGTGTATTTTAGAGTTCCTATGCTCATAAACCTCTTCTGAATATTGCTATTGTTTTGAACTTGTTATTAGGACTCTCTCCACCAGCGATGATGTTGAGGACAGAGAGACAGAGAAGGGCCGTCTGGAAGAAGCTTATGAGAAATGTGACCGGCACTTGGATGAGCTTATTGTTCAGCACTACACGGAGCTCACCACAGCTATCCGCACATACCAGAGCATCACGGAGCGAATTACAAACTCGCGCAACAAGATCAAGCAGGTGAAAGGACAGGCAGCGCTGTGTTTGGCATCTTTGTCGACTTTTCTCTCTCCCCACTCTTCCCAGCAGGCTTAATATGTTCTAATTTGTTTGTTCATTATGTCTCCCCGTTTACCCTCATTCTTGTCCCTTTCGTTGGAATGTCAAATTTAAAATATCAGGGTTTTCATTTAACCCTTACTTCTCTATTCCTGTCTTCCTTTGACTTGATATCATCCTGTGCTGAACCAAATATTGTATGGGGAAGATGCCAGTAGCTACCAGCTTTGAAACTGCCATCAGAGTTGTTTAAGTAGTTCACAGTTTCAGCTGGTGTAGACTAGTGAGGTCCTGGCCTGTTTTTGTGACGTGACTAGTTCAGATCGCTCAAACTTGCATGTCTAATACCTCTCTCATCTAGTCCGTTTATGTTCTTACATTGTGCCTGTCAGGATGATCACCAACCACTTAGATCAGTGGTACCTAACCGGTGGCCTGTGGTGCTTTCAAAGTGGTCCACAGCTCCTCACCTGCTGGGTGTAGAAGGGAGCCACTGCCCAGGACCCAGCCAGAGCATATTTCCACAGAGCTAAAAGATGGCACATGCTCCTTGCTGCACCCAAGGAAGTGAGAAACCAGTGTTTCCCTCCCCCTCGCTGTAGCACGGAGCACACCAAAGCACTGCGCTTGGGTCCTGAGACCCTGGGGTTGCTGCTGGAGCCAGACAGAGGGGAACGCCAATCTCCCATCTTCCTGGCTGAAGCAGGGACCCAGGTGGAGCACACAAGGCTACAGGGTGTGTGCAGTTTCCCTGCTGTAGCCAGGAAGATGGGAGGTGAACAAGGATGCAGAATTTCTTCTGTTTGGCTACAGGGGTGCTGCTGGTGGAGACTGGCTGCCTTTCGGGATTGTAAAAATATCTGTGAACCCCTGAGCCCAAAAGGTTGTGAACCACTGACCTCGATCATCTTGATGACTCATCAGACAATATGAATTTTAAGGTTCTTTGCACTCTCCGCTCTTAGACATGGAGGAATGTGCCTGTGTTTTGAACAGAGACATTTCTTAAGTTTTACAACTACTCTACTAAATAGCAATGACACCGCTAGCATTGGTGTGGGCTTGCTCTTTGTTGTTTGTTCCCAGTTCTGATTATTGTCACTGGATGAATTCACCACTCTTCTTGCCCTTCTTTTACTCCCTCTGTGGATTACTAAACTAAAGCCTTTCAAACCAGGTACAGAAAGTGTTCCACTGCCTGACTAGCACTCTGACTGGAAACCTTTCAGAGCACCGCTCCAGAAGCGGTAGGCTATGGCCTTCTGAGGCAGTACGCTGACCCTTCTGGTTTTTCAAATTCATTTAGCATTTTCAAAGTGAATGAGATCTTGCTGATCCCTTCCAAGGGTAAGAGTTCACTCTAAGGATTTATATACAAAGCCTGACTTTGTGAATGTCCAGATCAATAACCTTAAACTTGAAATAAATGATGGCCTTTTTTTACTCAATATGTTAAGCTTTGCAGAGGTCAGACACAATCGTACACAGACAAAGACCTTCCCATCTAAACTAATCACTGCTGGAGGTGAAGAACCTTTGGATATTTGTTTTCTGATTAGCTTCAGTCAACATGTATAGAAGGAACTTTCCCTAATCTCCTGGCAGGCTCAAGAGATGCTGTTAGATTCTGTGCTGTCAAGCTTTTCATTTTGATGGTCCTCTTTGTTATAGGTCAGGTGTCGGCAACTTGAAAGATAAGAAGAGCCATCTTAAAAAATTGCTTCAATAACCAAGTGTTTTGAGAGAGTCAGTGGGTGTAACCGCCTGGTCTGGGGCAGGGGGAACTGAGCCAGGACACCTGCTGCAGGGTTCCGTGGTGAGAGTGGCGTGGAATGAGAAATGGGCCCATTGCAGGGTCCTCTTGTGGTGTGTTTGGGGGGTGGGGGGGCCTCCAGACCCAGAAGGGGGCAGCCATAGAGCTGCATGCTTTGTCTGTGTTTAGTAGTCCAGATAACTAAGTTTAACAATCAGCTATTTTCCTCACAGTTCACATTCCTCCAGTCCCTGAATCTTGTGGGGACATGTCATGGCCTGATTCTGATCTCATTTATACAGATTTTATGCCCATGATTTTAATGGTGATGCACAAAAAAATAGGGCTGGGGAGGAATATGCTGTTCTTTAAAATACATCTCCAGGTGTTCCCTCTCTCTTGCATTTCTCTCCTCCTGCCTACCCATACTAACCTCTTCTATCCAGAAGAATGCTGCCACCCACCTCTTAAATTAGCAGGGAAGAATGAAGACCAGTGCTCAAGGCAGAGCAGCTCACAGGATCACTAGTCTACTTTGTGATAGCCTCAGTGACATTGTGTTCCAAACACTTCATTTATTTCCATGGACTGTTTTGCCTGTCTTACAGTGACGAGCATTTTGTACAGGGGGTCAACGATGCCACTGAGGCTAAGATGCTACTGTTTTGTTTAAGATGTGCTGCAGGGCCTATGCCCAGCGTGTGCTGTGTATGGCATTAAGTTTTTTTTCTGCTATTGTAACAAGTAATGGAGCATAAAAATTTTCCTGAGTGTGAAGCTATTTCGGGGAGACTGTTAGACCCTGTGCCATCTAAAAACTTGTCTTTGAAACTGGCGTTTAATGTGTACACTTCATGAGCATGGTACTGTTGTGTATTAATTGACTGTTAGCAGTTGTCTTTCTTTTGGTCTGTCCATATGTTTCAGGATGTCTCTTCATTTCATCCAAAGGAGTGATAGAAGGGAAAAAGCTGCAATGAAGCGTTGTTGTAGGGCCATAAAGACTCTATAATTTGAAAATAAATCCAAGGTCGTCTCTGCATTATTAATTTAGTGTTGTTAGTGAAAGTTCTGCCTAAGAATTGGTTGGTCCCTAAATATTCATAATTTATCACTGAAGCAAATAACTAGCAGAAAAGCTGTGTGAAGTGGTGTTAATTGTGCACTGATTTTAAGGTACTTAAGTGATTATCCATTTACAGCATGCAAAAAAAAAAAAAAAAGTGGCTTGTATTGACCTGATCCTAGAAATAGAGGATAAGTGGAAGACTTGAAAACAATGTGAACACAGTAGTTATGGCTGGGGACTCAAGTGCAGAGGAGTGCCAGGTTTCTGTCATTAGGGATGTGATAGACAAGACCTTCTTTGACAACCTGCAAGAGAAGTCTTGAGATGTTGAAAAGTGAATGGCAAGTATCACACTGGTTTTTCCCCAAGAGTTATAGTGTCAGGATGTGTAATAAGTTTCAGAGGAGTAGCCATGTTAGTCTAGTTCAGCAAGACAAACAAGGAGTCCTGTGGCACTTTTAAAGACTAACACAATTATTTATCTCACAGCGTTTTGTGGGAGAAATCCCACGTCATTAGGCACTTGAAGACCTTCAAGCATCCAGCGAGGTAGGATGTGTAATGTAGGTTCTGAGCCAAAATTCTATCCCAATTACAATCCATTTTGGCATATTTTCAGAAATCTTGCATAAACTGTTGGAAACAAAAATGATTAGGGGTTGGGGGGCACATGACTTATGAGGAGAGACTGAAGGAACTAGGTTAATTTAGCCTTTAGAAGAGGAGACTGGGTGAATTTGATAGCAACCTTCAACTACGTGAAGGGGTGCTCCAAAGAGGAAGGAGCAAGGCTATTTGCATTGGTGACAGAGGACAGAACAAGGAACAGTGGTTTCAAGTGGCAGGTCTAGGTTGGATATTGGGAAAAACTTTCTCACCAAGAAGGTGAAGATGGATTAATTTAGGGAGGTGGTGGAATCTCCATCTTGGGAAGCATTAAAGGCCTGTTTATACAAAACCCTGTCTGGGATGATTTAGTGGGAGTAGTTCTGATTTTAGCAGGGGGTTGGACTAGATGACCTAATGTGGTTCTTTCCAGCCCTAATATTTCATGACTCTATCATTGAATTCTGTGTCAGCAGAGTTAGTAAATTAAGAGGGATTCTGCACTACAGTCCGGTTTCATGAAACAGCAGCGTGACTACAATGGAGGAGGAAGGGGAGAGATGCCTTGAGAGTTTAATAGGCAGGCAGACAGTGTTTACAGAGGAACAAAATAGTAGCTCGTTATTTGCTTACACTAAACAATTGGCTTCCTGTTTCTTGCCTAAATGCTGAATAAATGTTGGAAACAGCTGCAAGTAGCTCTTTAGTCCTGGTGTTAAGAGGAAAATGTGTGGAATCCCATTAAGGCTACTTCAATAAAACATACACTAATGGCACAAAACTTGAACTAAGGCCTAGCACCTAGCATCGCATCATTTCCTCTTTGGTTGCTGTCATTATTTAGGCTGACTAGGTGAGTTCCCTGGGAAAGACAGCAGTAATGAATTGGTTTTTAAAAATGTGGATTTTATTCTTGCCAGTCAGAACTTGTGTTAAAATAAGTTGGGAGGAATGCTGACCGTGTGGCAGACACAAAGAGAAGGGCATTAGACTGACCTCGTCTTCCACGTGTTGCTTCTGTAGGTGAAGGAGAATCTCCTCTCATGCAAAATGCTGCTGCATTGCAAGCGGGATGAGCTGCGCAAGTTGTGGATAGAAGGAATTGAGCACAAGCATGTCCTGAATTTGCTGGATGAGATTGAGAACATCAAACAAGTGCCCCAGAAGTTGGAACAGTGCATGGCCAGCAAGCACTACCTCAATGCAACTGATATGCTGGTAAGATGGAATACCTAACACTGATGCATATTTGTGTGAACTAGTCAGCTAATTCAGCTGTTAGGTAAATAGATCTTTCCTTCTGTTCCTACTGTTTGCTCTTCTGCACTACTATTCTTTCTTACCCTGTTCTGTCATGCACTTCTTTCTTCATCTTCAGCCTATTGACCTATTTGATACTCTTAGCCTTTCTGACATGGTTGCTGGGTCCGTAATCTTCTCCCCTTTTGTCTCTTGTCCATGGCTTCTGTTTTTGAAGTTCTGTTCTTTACACTTCACTTGACTCCTTTCCTTCCTTCTCTCACTGTGTTCCTTGACCTTTGCTGTGCTGGGTTTCCATTTCTCACGATGACTTCCCCTACTGTAGGTTCCTTCTTTCAGCTTAATCAGGTCCTTTTCCCTAATGTCTCCTTCCAGAATGGCTCTTGCACTGCAATCCTCACCAGCTTTCCTCCGTCTTCCATTCTTCAAGCTACCTTCCCAGAATTCTGCCTCCAATTCCTTCTTGTGGGGAAGAAACCAAAACTGAGTTTTGCCAGCAAAAATTTCCCTCCTTCTTCCTTTCCTCACCACTCTCTCATTTTCTTTCCCCCAGCCTGCATCCCTGCTGCTTTCTCATCCTCCATAAAGGAGGAGAGGCTTCTTGCTTTAGACTCGCGTCTCTCTGATTATTTTCCTCTAATTCCTCTACCTGCATCCTCACTCCCATTTGTTCCTACCTCCTAAAATCCTCTGCTCCTTCTCCATCCCTCTTATTTCCTGCTCTTTTGTTCTGGGACTCATTTCCATCTGCTATACAAGGACACCTTCCATCCTCAGTCCTAAGGAAGCCTTTCTTCATCCACATTCTCTTCTCCAATTATTATCCCCCTTCTCTCCTCTTCTGTTTCTGGACACCTAAGATTTGGTGCTTAGCTTTCATCTAGAGTGCACCCCCTTTTAAAGCCTTTGTTTATCAATGACATAAATAACTTCCTCTGTTAAGCTAAGGAAAGGACCTAAGGGAGGCATCTCTATTCATAGGTTTCCTGATTTCTCCACAGAATGGCGATGTTTCTTACATCTTTTCCTACACTGTTTAATACTGTCAGTTATCCTTCTGGTTTCACATGGAATAACCTCAGTGTTACCTTTGACTCTTCTCTCTCCTGCCTTGTAGTTGTTTCTCAAATTCCTGTTAGTTTCTTTCTCTTCAGTTCACTTGTTCTTTCTTTGCTTATCCCTACTGCTAAAACTTGCTCTTGATTTCATTTTTTCTGGCCCCTCGTCTCTGTGGTGTTCGAAATAACTCCTCTCTTGCTTCTCATGAAGTCTCTTTACAGGCTTCCTGTCGCTCTCTACCTCCAGTGCAAGCTCCTCATCTTGACCTTTAATATGTATGTAAACCTGCCGGTGTGTACAACTCCATTTTGTCATCCCCTTCCTTTCTTTCTGACTCATAACACTTCCAATCTGCTTTCTTCAACTCTTTGCTCTCTTGACTTTGTGCCTCCTTTCCTTCCTTATAAACCTCTTCTTCTTTCTGAATCCTTTTTCAGCCTAGTTCTCATCCCTCCTTTCCTTATTTGAGCTATTGTCTTGTCTTATTGTAAGTTGTTTGGGGCAGATAATGAGTCTACTACCTCAGCTTTGTAAAGCACTGTGGAAATTTCTGGTGCTACATAAATTATTAAGTCAAGCCTGTTACAAATTTGGAAAGGCATAGAGCCATGACTAGACCAATAGGGATTGGTGGGATTTATTTAGATTTTGAGGTGGCTTTTGTCAAAGCTCTTGATAGAGGAAGTACGTTAACTGGGGTGAGAGGTAACGTTCTGTTTTATTTAAAATAACTGGTTAAGATTTGGAATAAACTAGCTGGGTATTAGTATTAGGTCACTTTAAACTCATTACTGTGGGTAATTTTTTGGTTTTTCCTTTCTGTTAGACTTGACTTGCTAATCCTGTTAGAGTTAGCTTGTTGGTTTGGAAAGTATAGCCTCTTAGAGGTCCGTGTCCCAGTTCACTACTACTTTGTGATAGTGATGTTCCTTCAGAGAACAACAGGTCTGTTTCCATCCTGTGCCGACTCTGATTCTGTTGCTAAAGAGGGGGAAAGAGTAAAGCTTTTGTCTTTGAGCTTTGCAAATATTGACTAATTGTTCAGTTCCTCTGAGTACCACTCTAATTTCATAGATGGGAAAACAAAAGGGTACATAGCTGAGACTTGCACAAAGTCATAAGGAGAGTGTTAGTGCGTATTCTTGGTACTCAAATTGTTAAACTGTACTGGGTTGGTTCTTTGGTTAAGGCTGTCTGTTGCGTGTGCCATGAAATTTTGTACAAAGGTAATGAAAATCCAATGTGAACCAAACATTGTTTCATTTTAAACAATCTTCTATCCAACTAACTCATAAAACTTGTAAAAATTAAGCACCCCATTAAAAATGAGGTATTGGTCTTGAAATTCTAAAATGTTAGCATTCTAAACACAGGTAGCCAAAGGGCAAAATTGAAATGATGCATTTTTTTCTGGTGGATTTGAAATGTTAATGCGTTTGGCCCTTCTTTAGCTTGTTGTATGCATTATGCTGCAAACCTCTCTAGTAAGACTGAAACCATGGCAAATGTGATGTTTATGAGCAATCGGTTCAGCTGAAAAAAGTGGGTGTGCCGTGGAGTTGCTTATTTCATTGAAGTGTGCCGTGTTACTGTAAAGGTTGGGAACCACTGTTGTAAGGAGTGACAGTGAGCTTTTATACCATGGAAGCGTAGCAAAAGCTGCAATGAAAACTGCATCTGCCTATTAATCCTTTTATCAATGCTTGCAATTCACATTTCAAGACCGGTGCAGCTGTAATACATAAACACACTAACTTAGCAGCATCCAAACTGTCTTAGTAGACAAACATTCTTGAGGGCTTGACGGCTTTTGCTGTCTCCTTTCAATTCTTCCTGTTTGTCAGGGTGATGTTATAATCATGTGCTGGCTGCAGGATAATACCTTTCTCTCTTTATATGATCTGAATGTTGTGTAAAATAATTATTAAACTGTCAGGGATGCAGTTTATAGATGTGCTTGTCCTTTTGTTTCCCTCCTCAAGGTAAACAGCTGCTGTTGGTTTATAAAAAGCCCAAAGTGATCTGACAAGGCGCTTGGATCCCTTGCATTGAAATTGGAGAGCTGATTAATATTGTTGCCTGTAGCTTTGTGATATGTACAGTCTAAATTAGACCTTTGCAGCTTTTGTGTTGGGTTGATGCAAGCACTTTAATGGCATAATTTCTGGTTGCTGCCTCACATTTCTGAAGTCTGTGCTTTGTATTCCACTCACATTAATTGAAGTAATTTTCCCACTGAAGCGTGTTTCAACCCCTGCATTTAAATTGAAATTTTAATTCCCTCATTGTTTGGAAAAGATGGCTGAAGATGGCCTGGTACAGGTTTCATTATCACTCAAAACACTCCAGCTGCTGGTTCTGATGTACAATGACGATTTAATTTTGGGAAGAATTTTTAGTATAGGAATGGCAGCTTTTTCCCAAAAGTATGAGTGATATGCCGAGGTATTTTGTGACAGCTCATATTTGTGTGAAATTAATTTTTTTTTAAGATGTGCAGTTTTTGTATTTGACTGTTTACATCAATCTGATATGTGACCAATGAGCTTGGAACATCAATCACTTAGGCAGCTTCTCTGACACAGTGTTCCTGTGGTGGGGTCCTTCATGTGCAACATGGAGTGTAGGAATGCTTAGCCCTCTGTCTCACCTTGTGGCCCTCACATGGTGATGCTTATGTCAAGACAGAAACATCTGTAGTTGCCCAGATATCCAAAATCTGAACACACAACCAACTGAGTTACATGAAGGATCTATTAGCCACTCTCAAACCAATTATACTGAGGTTCTAGCCAGTTCCCTCCCACTTCACAGCCTTATACCCCAGTACTGTACTGTCTTGCACTGGTCAGAACCCTAGCCAGTAGAACTTCATTAAGTTTAGCACTCCCACAGAGTGGAGTGGACAAACATGAGCCTTTGTAAATTGAGCTGAGATTTCCCAGGCACTTCAACTAAAACACTCTATTTTAGGTAAACTATAAAACAGGTTTATTAACTTCAGAAACACAGGTTTTAAGTGGTTGTAAGTAGAGGCATAGAGGTCAAATTTGGTTATGTTAAGAAATAAAAATAAATTCAGTCTATACATCAAACTAAGCAGGATTTGAATCAAGCAGTCTCTCTCCTTGACAGATGGTGCATGCAGATTTCTGTTCCTCAGTACACAGACTGGTCCCTTTTTCCAATCTGGGACCAGACTCATTCAGTTCAAAGTCTTTTTCTTCTGGGTGTTGAAATGGAGAGAGAGGCCCACTGATAATGTTACTTCCCCATATTTTCTTCCAGCTTGCTGTAAAGATCTTTGCTGTGATGTGGGGGGCAGGCAGTTCATGGACCCCAGCAGGCTTTGTTGCATATGTGCTGTCTCTGCAACTTCCAAAGGAGTACCCAAAGCGTCTGACAAAGTGGGATTTTCTCCCACAAAAGCTCATGTAATGTATGAATTTATTGGTCTTTAAGAGCCACAGGACTCCTTGTTAGTGTTACTATAGTTCAGCAAAACAAACAAGGAGTCTGGTCACAGTTTTAAAGGCTAACACATTTGTTTATTGCATGAGTTTTTGTGGCAGAAAATTCTGTTTTGTCAGATGCTTGAAGATAGGAAACTTTTAGAATGGGAGCTCTGTGAAAGCTCATGCAATAAATAAATTTGTTAGTCTTTAAAAGTGCCACCAGTCTCCTTATGTGTCGCTGCAAAGTCTCTAGATAGTGGATTCTTTCCTTACTAGGTGCTGATGAGCCATTAATACTGTCTGGCTATCCATGGCTACTCCGTTGTTCCAGAGGGGCAGCCGTGTTTAATCTAGTTCAGCAAAACAAACAAGGAGTCTGATGGACCTTCTAAAAACTAACGCATACATTTATCACTTGAGCTTTTTGTGGGAGAGAATCCCACTTCGTCAAACACCTGAAAGGCTGGTGTGTGTGTTCCAACCTCACAACATATTATCAGGAACACCTATGCTTTATAACTCATGTATAATGATAGCACACACAACTGAATGGGATATTAATGTTCAACAGAGCAAAGCTTTTAAAGTTACACCTCAGAATGCATGCTTTGCAAAACTTGTCCAGATTATATGACAGTGGTGAATGTGGAAGTTCCAGGGTGCTACTGTGAAGTAAGGAGAGCCACAGTCCTCCAAAAATTCAGTGTACAGCTGCAGTGAAGTCCTGCAAGCTGAGCCAAGAAGAAGAATGTTGGGGCACTGCACTAATTGCCAGTCACATAATCCACAAGTAAAATAACTGGTTTCAAACCTCCTTCTCAGTATGAAGCTTTGGATTAGTTTTTTCAGTGCTACCCATGCACATGATGTCTCATTTGAGGTCCTTAATTATTTTGATTCCCTTTTATATGCAAATTTTCAGGAATCAGTAGCTGTATAATTGGAGAAAGGATACATATATTAAGTATAAATAATCATTACTAGCTCCACCATTCAATCTCGAGCAATAATTAGGCTTTTATCCCATGTCTCCAAATGATTGACATAATATGCATTTGAAGAGACTGGCTATTCTCTGCAATAAAAAAAAAAAAAAGAAAAAAGCAGTGCTTCCCATTGTATGGTGTGGGCTGATATCCAGGAAGGTGAAGTAAAACATTTGGATGAGGCAGATAGGAGGAGGATAGAAGGCACTTGAATTCAACCAGGGAGTCTGGAGGGAGAGGCCTGTGGTACTAGCTGGCAAGGTGACTGCAACAAGGATCTAGGGTGGTCAGGTGTGAAGGCAAAAAGAGATGAGACTGGGGCAGGAAAAGTGTAGGTGGAACACCAGAGTAAGAGTCAATGGCAAAAAGACACCATTTAAAAATTGAAATTCAAATCTGATGGAGGAAAATAGGAGTATGAACTGTTGAGTGTAAAAGCTGTCAGCCTGTGGAGCTCATTGCCAAGGGATGTTGTGAAATATACAGAGGTTTGGAAAAGAGTAGTCGCTTTCCATTGAACAATAAAATGGCTAACAACAAACTTCATGAGCACTTCTGCAGTGAGCATGTCAGCTGTAACGGTAATCCAAAGTTTTTTGCCATTACACTGGACTGTAGTTGGACCTTCTAATAACACCTCAAGAACACTGTGAGAAGGTGAGGTCTTGTCATATTTATCAGGAAACTGGCCAGAACATCATGGTGTTCCAGTCCACGGACCCTATAAATCAGAAAGATTGCCTTGGTATGTTCTGTGGCTGAATGCTGTGTGCCAGTGTTTCTCACTAAACTCCTTGGTATGCAATTCAATAGCTCCAGACATATAGCGTCGGGGGTGCTAAAATTGATTCCAGTCGGCTGGCTCCCAATCCTATTGCACGTCCGGCTTCCACAAATTATGCTGTTTAGACATTTTTTTTAACCATGTTAATGTAAACACAAGGATTCTGCTGCATGATGACCTGCAGAACTGGTCAAATAAAATATTAAAGTCCAACAACCCTCTATGGAACCACATCAAGACTCTTGCATTCAGCTTCAACTCTGAGGCTCATTGGTATGTTTCGACTGTCAAAATAAACAGCTCGTTGTTGGCCCTGCCAAGGAACCACCAGGTTTTGCTTTATGTTGGAAAGACTGGTGCAGATTGAAATGCAGCAGGACATCTTGTGGGAGATGTGGACAAACCCTCTTAAATGGAAAATGAGGCAAACAATTGTGGTTACCAGTCACAAACAATGGTGTACATCATATCTGTGTGTCACCTTCGTTCTTTCAGTGGAGGCCTGAATGACGTTCACCAGCTCATTTCTGCACCATCATGCGGGCTATCAAACCTAGATATAAATTTGTAATCATTGAATTTTTCACCATGCAAAAGGAGAAGAAAAAGAATTTGAGAAGTTTGTAGAGGATAGGGCTATCAGTGACCACGAGCCAAGACGCTCAGGGATGGTAACCCTCTGCCCTGGGTGTCCGGAAACATCTGAGTGCCAGAAGCTGAGACTAGATGACAGGATCACACAACAGTTACCCTATTCTGTTAGTTTATTCTGAAATATCTGGCATTGGCCACTGACAGGACGCTCAGCTCCATAGGTCTGACTCAGTATGGCCATTGTTTTGTTCTTATTTTCTTACATTTGGGGGAAACAGAGGCAAAAGTGTCTGAACAAATAGAACATGTTCCCCTCTAAAGAACCCATGATTCCTGAATTCACTGTTCCTTTGCTGCCAGAAAAGAGATGTGTGACCAAGTATATAAATACTCCTCTAACGCTGGCCTTCAGAGGCTGTCAGTTACTGTTAGCTCAAGTTGCAGAGGTCTGTGCTGCAGCTGTAAAGGTCCCAGCCCTGCAGATAGCCTGTGTGGATGTAAATGTGATGCCATTTGGTGTTTAGGGTTTTTTAAACCTTGGAAACACACACTAAAGAAAAAGAACCAACATCTGATCGTGTCATTAAAGACTGGATCATAATGTAAAAGCCACAGAGGGACCAAATTAAGGTTGCACAGCGAACCTAGAGCCTGACATTTCCTAACTCTTTATTGTCTGACTTTTCAGCAATTCTTTCTAACATTTTTTTTTGTGTTTAATATTTATATTGATAAAGCTCATTGAGCCACAGGGATCTCAAAAAACTTGATGAACTGCCTCCTTGCACACACACTTCCCACCTGGCGCTAGAGCACAGCTTTTGCTATGACAGAGTGGACCAGCTGTTTAACAGAGCACTCTAATGTTATATAATTAGCTAGCAGCGAGGATGGATTTCTTTTCAGCATTCTGCTTTACTTTGATTACTCTAAACCACAACAGCGGGCTCTCTGGGAGTTTGTTTTATTGTTGTATTTCCTTATATGGCCTCCCTCACCAGTGTCTGAATGCCTTATGATCATAAGTGAATTTATCTTTATAATGCCCTTGGGAAGTGGGGAAAACTATTTATTTACCTCTGCTTTTCAGATGAGACAAAGAGAGGCTAAGTGGTTTGTCCCAGGGCGCAAAGTGTCTGCAGCAGAATGAGGAACTGGATTCAGATCATCTTGGTCTCTGAGTGCCTAATGAGACCATCTTTTTTTTCTGTATTCTGTGTAAGCTTTGTCCCAGGGATTAAAAGGGGTGTGTGGGGGTGGGTGGGTGGGGGAATAGAATTTAGATCAGTGGTTTTCAAACTTTTTTTTTCCCCTTGGGACCCAGATGAAAAAAAAAGCTTTTGCCCGCAATTACATCTTTGAGCAATGCACTCTAGTCTTTTGTCAGTGGCAATGGGGGTGCTGTGACTCAACACCTAGGGGTCTGTGTTCCAGTACTGGGTCCGAATCCTAAATCTGAAAACTACTGGTTTAGATTATATTTTCTCATCATGTTGGGTCAGGAAGTTAGCCAACCCTGCTACCTTTTTGTTACGTTTTTTTCCTTCAAACATTTAAGTGCTCCTGTTTTTGGTTTCCTTGTGTTTGGTGAGAGAAGCACATATCTTTTTTTATTTTTTCCCTGTTTTTCTCAGGTGAATATCACATCCAAGTTCCAGGGGGGTGGTGTGTTTTTTTGTGTTTTTTGTTTTTTTTCCTAGTTCAATAAAACAAACAAAGAGTCCTGTGGCACTTTTAAGAACTAACAAATTTATTCATGGCATGAGCTTTTGTGGGAGAAAAATCCCACTTTATCAGACACTTTTTAAGATAAAGGGGGATTTTCTCCCACAGAAGCTCATGCGATAAATTTATAACATCCAAGTTTTCTGTTGAGACTAGACTTAATTCTTGAAGCTGCCATTGTCAACTTCACTTCAGTGTCTACAACTGTGGAGTTTACTCTTTTGTTATTGCATTTGATTAAAAGCATTCAGCCTAAAACAGTTTGTTCTGAATAGGAGCCTGGTTTGCAGTTGAATTAGGTCATTTTTGATTGCGCTGACGCACACCGAATTCACTGTCTGCATCTGTGTGCTGGGAGTTCTGAACCCTAGTTCTGCTCCAGAATCTGTCCTAGCTATATGCCCAATTTATTTATTTCTTGTGCATGTCACTTTGCTTAATGCTGTGCTACCCGACCACAGCCCTGAGGAGCTTACAAGCTAAAGTAGCCAAACCAGCTCCAATACCTAAAATGTTGTGCAATGTAGTTTTTTGGTTTTGTTGTGTTGCATTCTTTCTTGGGCTTTGTGGCAGAAATAAATTATTGAAGTGGGATGTTGCCGATGAGAACATGGTCAATACTACAGGAAGGGGGAGATTTGTTAATATACACATGGGAATGCATGGAAAAAAGTGCAGAGATGAGACTAAGGACAATGAAATAAGTCATAGAAGAAGTTTGGGATGAAGCAACAGGGGGACTGAAGGGTTGCAGAAGCTTATGTGAGGAATGAGGAACTTGAATTTGGCATGGAAGGTGGTGGGAGAGAGTGAAGGGTTTTGAATCATTGTGATGTTTTCCCAGGGAAGGAGAGAGAAAAAACTGTGGTGCTATTTTCCCACTCCCATGGTGGAGGTGCACTACTTGGTCACCATTTAGTCATCTCCAGCCTTTCCCTGCATCTTACAATAGTAGCACACATTGACAATTCAGGCAGGAAAGTAGCACGTTCCAAGGTAACATCAGATTTCTGTAATGTTTTGTGGAAACTGAAGGGAGTACTATATGTAGCTTCTTCCTGCCAGAGCATGGTTACCTTGTATAAAAGCTCAGGGTAGTAGTAAACTGTTAATTTAGAAATCTTATGCAATAAACACATTTGTTGGTGTTAATATCTTACATAATTAAAACTGAAAAATATCAACTAATTTGTCGTGATTTATACAGTTTGTTCACCATCTGCAATTCTCTCATCTCAGTAGTGAAAATCAGTAAAGGCAGTCTTTCATTGTTTTCATCAGTGTTGCTTTCTGCGTCTACCTGCTGCAGCATTTTGCTTTCCAACACTACAGTGCAATGTTTGTTTTAAAACAGATGTTTTCAGTGGATTTTTTTTAAGAAATAATGTGTTGACCCTATCTTGTGTAGAAACATTTTGTCCCCCAAAAATGTAGAGCTTGGGCTATTTTTAAACATTTATCCATTTTAAATAAACCATGGTACTTAAAACACTTCCTTGGAGAGATCATTCCACAGTCTGACGTCTCATCACTGAGAAGTAGTTGTGATTAAATAGCCAGAAATCTGTTTCACAAATGAAAACGGGAATGTGGTGTGGCACCTGCGCTGCATTGGCTAAGAAGGGCCTAAGAGGGCCCCTGGTGTGTCATCCAGTAGGAAGGGGCTCCAGGATAGCCAGTCATGGCCTGGGAGTCCAGTATAAAAAGAAGCTGCCAGGTGAAGGCAGGGCAGGTGCTTTCACACCCGGGACCTTAAGGAGGAAAGACTGACTACCCAACTGGCCATAAGAGATGTAGCACCCTAGGCAGAGCAGTGGCTGGCTGTTGGAGTTCCGCATGAGCCAGAGGCCTTGGTACAGGGGGAAAAGAGGTACTATGGCTGTGTGGAAGTGGCCCAGGGAAGACTAGTAAAGAGTCGGTGAAAGTGGCAATGAATGCTAACTGCACATCAGGGACCTGGGCCAGGACCTGGGTAAGTGGGTGGGCCTGGGTCCTTCCCAGAACCCCCGGATGGCGGTGGTGGACTGCGGTGACCACAAAGTGAGCGGTGGAGCCAGAGCAGTCAAAGTGCCCTGAAGTTTAGGGAATGCAGGTTGCGGCTCAACCAGAAGGCAGAGTCCAGAAGATGTAGTGGGTCCAGTTGGCGGCAAGAAGGACTACCAGTGGATCTCAGAGTGACAGAGAACAGGGCTGTGGACAGAGGAACTGGTGTGAGTTATTCCCCAGGTGACCAGCTGGAGTCATCAATCTGGCAGTCAGCAATGCCAGTCCGTCACAGCAAAATTAACATCCTAGTGGTTTTATCTCATTTTGGTGTACATGCTGAGCTAACCATTAAGATAAACAAGAAAACAAAACCCCTCCTTGTCATTATTGGTTCAAACAACTCAGTTGTGATCATTTTACTTGGTGCCACAGCTGATAATTTCTGTCATTGTTGATGGCTGTGGGGTTTGACTGGGGAAAGGAAGGCAACAGTTTTTCTTTATTTTTATTGTAGCTAGCGTTCATTGAGAGCTTGTTCTAGCAATTAACAGATGAGTAGGGGAGTGATGAGTTCTTATTCTTAGTTATTTTTTTGTATTACTAGAGTTTCTAGGAAATCTACTGCTGCATTTAAACCTCTTTGGGCTGGTTGCTGTAAAAAGACCAAACAAAGAGCTGCTCTCAGGAGCTTGTAATTGAAGTATATTTTCTGTTCTCATTTCTGGCCTTGACTTTTCTGCTGGTTTACCAGGCAAGCTACTTAAAATGCTGTATCTCGGTTACCTCGTATAGTAAATGGGTCTACTATTAATACTAAGATGTTATTTGTATTTGCTTACTTAAAGGGACATGATCAGACTTAGGTTTGGGAGGGTGCTTTCAGTTCTTTATAAAAGGCATTAATGTGAAGTATTAAGTGTTAGAACTGAGCTGGAAAGAAGTTCTGTTTTTCTATTTCTCTTCAGTTCACTTTTCATATCCCATTTCAGTTTTTTAATCATTTATGATAGATTTAAAGATATTTGAACATAGAAATTAATAAGTGGAGTGTTTTTCCCTTTGTAGCATCTTATCATTTTTTCCTTTAATATACTATCAATAACTTCATCTCATTCCTTTTATCCAGTGAATTCCATTATCTGAGGGTGTCTATTGCATTAAACTGTTAGTGCCTAATATTGCCTCATTTGCATTGACACATGCTTGACCTCAGCCCCTTCACTCTCTTAGTTAATGCACCAACAAGCGCTGATATCTCTCTGGAGTATTATCATTTGGCTGTTAGCTCAACTAATAACAACCATTCATTTAAGCTGATGAAGGTTTATTAAATAAAAAGCGTGCAGTAATGAAGGTGGAAAGGAGGTAGCTAGCGTGCTGTTTCTAATTGAGAGACTCTGTTAAGTCTACACGATTGCTACTGAATTTCCTATAGACATGGAGGCACTGATAAAGACGTGATCAAATCTTTGGTTTAGAATGAGCATTTCTGAACACTTAATTTGATCTCCGCTGATTACAATGTAGACAGTCTAAGAAAAACACAGACCTGTGCTTGAGGTAGTCAACCCTGTCTGTCTAATGATGTGGATGTGTCATCTGAATGGCAGATAGCATTGTGGCCTATGTTCACAGCCTTCCAACACAGAGTATTGATACCATAGCTTAGAGCAGTGGTTTTCAAACTTTTTTCCTCAGGACCCAGTTGGAAAAAAAAGTCATTTATGCCCATGACCCAAGAATTACATCTTTGAGCAATGCATTCAAGTCTTTTTGGCGGCAGCAGCAGGGGTGCCATAACCGAGGACCTGAAGGTCTGCAAGCCAGTACTGGTTTGAAAACTACTGCCTTACAGGTCTTCGGGCAAAGCTCTTCACTTTAACAAGGAAAAATTTAGTGACGTCTTCACCTGCAATTGATCAAGAAAAAATAAAAGTTAAATTTTTAGCCATCACCATCCATTATCTAACTGAATGAAAATCCTTCTTTTGCCGTTGAACTCCTTGGTTGTTTTTATTAAATTGACTTATCAAGGCTGTTGTTGGAGCATTAGCAGCTACTTTAATTTCTCTTATAATGCAGCTGTTGTAATCTTTTTTGCAGTAATTGCTGCTTCTGCTATTGTTTCTCTTTAATTCTGAATCTTTATAACCCAATTTCTGTCCCTAGTAAATTATGGAACACATCCTAAGAGAAAGCAGTAACTCAAGATCCAGAGGAGAATAGAACAACATAAAGCCTACATCTTGCCATACCAATTTGATTGTATGTTAAAAATAGAACTACAAAATTCGAGAATGAAGGGAAAGGAGATATACTGTTGTTTATTGTAGCATCTGAGAGTCAGTCATGGGCCAGGCTGTATGAATATGGATCAGAAAGACGCACTCTTCCTTTTAAGCTGTTTATAGCTAAATGCAATTCCTATCTAATACAGAAGCAGGTAGATGGGGGAATACACAGAGATGATGATCGTCAGCAGGATAAGCCAGGGTTCCAGTAAACCATCACAGCATTTTGAAGGAGGACCAGGCATTTATTTTTGTGGGTGTTCACAGAGAGCTCCTCCTGAGTATGAGGGGCAGCATGGGAAAAAGCACCAAGAGTGGCTCGTTAGAAAATGTGGTAAGTGGGTGATAGAAGCTGGCAGCATTGGCCCATTGGAAGAGAGAGTTGACCTTTATTAGCACCCACTGCTGGTGCCACTGAAGTACTGAAATGCATTGCTGAAAGATACAAATCTTGGGTTACAGGCATAATTTTTTAAACTGGGTCTCATGGAAAAAAATCGAAATCCACTGACATAGTGGATGCGGTGTACTTGGGTTTTCAGTTCCAATCGGGTTAGTCTAGGTCAGCAAAATTAACCAGGAGTCCTGTGGCACTTTTAAAGACTAACCAATTCATTTATTTATTTATTTATTTATTTATTTATTTCTTGGGAGAAAACTCCCACTTTGTTAGATGCTTTGAAGAGTTTGATGAAGTGGGATTTTCTCCCATGAAAGCTCATGTGATAAATGAATTTGTTAGTCTTTTAAAATGCCACGGGCCTCCTTGTTGTTCTGATGTTTTTTGGAAAGCCTTGAACAGGGTCCCTCCTCAGACGCCTAAGTAAAATAAGTAGTTATGGGATAAGAGAGATGGTCCTCTCATGGCTCAATAGCTGGCAAAAGATAGGAAACAAAAGACAGAAGTAAACTGCCATTTTTCAGAAATGTAGAGAGGCAAATAGTGGTTCCCCCAAGGGTCTGTACTAGGACCAGGGATGTTCACTATATTCATGTGATCCTGGAAAGGGGGTAAACAGGGATGTGGCAGAATTCTCAGAGGATAAAAATTACTCAAGGTGGTACAGTCCAAAGCAGATTGCAAAGAGATCTCACAAAACTATGTGACTGGGGAACAAAATAGCAGATGTTGATAAGCGTAAAGTAATGCACATATAATCCCGGCTTTATATACAAAATGTGTGGATCTAAATTAGCTGTTACTGCTCAAGAAGCAGTTTCAAGTCATTGTGCATGGCACTCTGAAAACAAATGCGCAGATCTAGCAGTGCTGGGGGGGGGGGAGGAGTCTTGGTGGCACTTAAAGATTGAAGTATCCTGAAGTGCAACCAGAATCCTTGCTTTTTTGCTTTACTAGATTAAGCTGGCTGCCCCCTTTTGAACTTAGCAATGTTAGATCCCATCAGAAAAGGGATAGGTAATAAGACAGAAAATATCACCTGGCTTCTAGTTAAATCTAAGGCATAACCACACTTTGAATGCTATATGCAGTTTTGATCACTTCATCTCAAAAAAGAGAGTTTAGAATTTGAAAACGTGCAAAGAAGAGCAACTAAGAATAATTAGGAACATGAACCAGCATCCACAGGAGGAGAGATTAAAAAGAGTGGAAGAGAGACAACCAAGGGGGGATATGATGGAGGTCTATAAAATCACCCATGATGTAGAGAAAGTTAATAAGAAAGTATTATTTACTTCTTCACATAACACAAGAATTCCATGGAATGGAATTAACAACCAGCAGGTTTAAAACAAACCATAGCAATTACTTCTTCACATGACGTACCGGAAAAATCTAGAACTTTTGTCAGGGGGTTTTGGAAGCCAAAAGTATAACTGAGTTTAAAAAAAAAAAAAAAAAAAAGTAATAGTAAAGTACATGGAAAATAGGTCCATCAGTGGCTATTGGCCAAGATAATGAGGGATGCAGCCCCATGCTCTCAGTATCCTATCCCTAAATCTTTGTCGGAAACTGGGACTGGACAATAGGGCTGGATCACTTGATGGCCTGTTCCGTTCATTCCCTCAAGCACCTGGCACTGGCTGCTGTGAAATCAGAGGTCAGTAGACTAAATGGATGATAGGATGGAGCCAGCGGGGTTTACAAGAGAGCTTGACAAAACCCGGGAGCCAGGTTGCCAGGGCGACTGGACTTTGTGGCCTTGCTCCTAGCTGTGCTGTGGAAATACAGCAGAGGAACGCCCACTGGTGACCAAAAATAAAATTGGTAGCGCCTAGCTGGGAGCCAGTTTTGTCAAGCCCTGGCTTACAATGCATGTGTTCAATGAGTCAGTAGTATAGCAGGCAACAAAACTCTGGTATCCTCGTAGAGTCTCACGTTATAGTTCCTGAAGGACAATTGTGATGATCTAATCTGACCTCCTGCAGCAGACAGTCCATAAGAGTTCTCTGTGTTAATTTCTCTTTTAAAAGAGCACATTTTTTAGGAAAACATCCAATTTTCATTAAAAAAAATTTTTTTTCCATTGATGGAGCATCCACCACAGCCCTGGGTAATTTGTTCCAACAGATATTTACCTTTTTTTTTTTTTTTTTTTTTCCTCCAAGTGCACCTTGTATATCAATTTTCATACCTGGGGATCTTGTTATAATTCTGTCTGCTAGATTGAAGAGCCCTCTATGACATATTTGTTCCGCACTGAAATATGTGTAGATTAAACAAGCTGCCCATTAACTTTCTTTTTATTCAGCCAAATAGCTTGAAATCCTTGCCTCCCAATGTAAAGGCATGTTTTCCCATTATTCTCATGGCCCTTCTGAATCCTTTCCAGCATATAAATGTCAAAGTATTTTAGTTGTCAACACCAGAATTGGACACAGTATTTCAATAGCAGTTGGACCAATGCCAAATACAGATATGATAGAATCTCTACTGCTCACAATTCCCTGTGTGTATACATAAAAATAATCTCTTTACCCCTTCTGACCTGTGGTAGCTCATGTTCAGTCTATCCACCATGTACCCCTTTCAGTCTCTTGATTCCTATAATAGTTTCCCATCCTGTAGTATGCCTTACGTTCTGGGTTCTGCACATGTGGGCTTCACAGTTGGTCCTATTAAAATACTATTATTCATGCCCATATTACCAGAATGTCTGGATTGACTTTTTTTTTTTTTTTTTAATCAACCTGACCTCTTGGTTATTTACCACTCCCCAAATCTTTGTGTCTGCTTCAAACTTTATTAGTAATGGTTTTATTTTCTTCTGGGTCACTGATAAAATTATTATATAACACATGGCCACAATCCAATACCAGAGGGTCCCCTCAGGAGGATAAATGGCCTGATGGTGATTCCCCATTTACAATTACATTTTGAGAACTATCATTTAGCCAATTTTTATGCATTTAATGTGTTCTGTGTTTGTTTTTTTTTTTTTAAATCTTGCAGGAGTTTTTTACTCACTCCCAATCATTTTTGATGAGTTAGCTAGATTAAAAGCCAGCCTGCTCTCTGTAACTTGATGGTATTTGAAATACTAATAAGAATATATTCTCCTTTGCTGTCAAACACGAAGATAGACTTTAGAAGATTCTATTTGTCATATGGGGTTTATTTCAGTACCATCTGATCTCAACCAGAGTCTTTAGATTGGCACCACTGGAGCTGAATCAGGTCCACATTTTCTCTTTTTCTGACCAAAGCTGTTCTTTAAATAAAAGCTTTCCCCTTTAGTTTCTTATGTCTTTGGCAATCAACAATAAATAGGGGTTTACTGAAGTGTGGCAGGGCTACTTAAAAGACTCAAAGCCTGCATGACATTGCACCTTGATTGTGTTGTTTACTTTTAGGATTCAGTCACTGTGAAAGTGGCATTATCAAGCGCATAACTCTCCAGCGTGTCTAACTGCAAATATGAGGTGCCACAAATGCCATTTAAAAAAAAATTGCTGTATTCTTCACCAGAGAGGAAAAGTAAATGTTTTTGGAAGTTTTTTTTTTATTAATACAGGAAATGGTTGGCTATTCTGTTTTTCCTAAAGGTGGGCTTGAGATTTTTATGTTACAGTAATAGTTGATTTTGGTACATGGACCATTTTTTTAAGAGCAAAAACAAAAGAGCCCAGCAAGATGAAGCAAAGAGTCAGCTTTCAACTTCCTTCTTCCCTGTATCCCGCTCCTGTCCCAGTTTTGAATCCTTTCCCCAGCTGTTTGTTGATTTAAGTCCTCTTTAATTTGTTCCTGATTTGGTGAAATGCTGAGTGCTTCCTGCTTTTACTGAAGTCATAGTATGTTAAGGACCTCAGAAGGACCAAAGCCTTTGGGTAGGCGCAGTCAATGCACATCACTACCCACTCTCTTCTATCAAAACATGTCTATCTCTTGTCCAGAAGATCTTTTACCTACCATGGCTGCAGGCCTTTCTCTAGCACTGATCAGTGGAAGAGGTGGTTCCTTCCAGTCCCTCCCGACCAAGGGATAATGCCCACTGTGTATAAAGCCTCAAGTGGCTGTCAGTTGGTAAAAATGGAGGGATTCAGTGGTATTTAGCAAAGACCTGGAAGATTCTTTCCCTTAAGAATAGAATTTTAGTATTTAACTGTTAATTGTCATCATACCTGTGCACCATATACAGTTAAGCAATAAGGGCCAGGCAAAACAGAACATCACAAATTACAGGCATGCACTGAAAATCCCCTGCAGAAACCAAGAATTGGAAAACTGCCTGGCTAAAGAGAGATGTTTTACACTAGGGCTTGACAAAATTACCACCCAGTTAGGTGCTCAGTTTCAGGCTGAGTCATCTAGCTGGGATGCCCCTGCCACCGAAAACCTCTGCCGTCACTTGCAACAGTGGTGCAGAAGCCCCACCATGGAAACATCACTGAATCCCCTGAACCACCTTGCAGTCATCATCACCACTCTTTAGGTGCCAGGGGCTTTCCACTGCTGCAGAGCCAGGCACCACGCAACAAACCTTGGATGTCATGGCAACCTGGAGCCCAGGTTTTGTCAAACCCTGCCTTACACTATATTCCAAAAGCTTTTATCTAGCAGAGTGAACAAATTTCACAGTTAAGAACTTTTTGGGGAAGTCTGTCAGATGATAGAGAACTCCAGTGTTTTCTTACAAGCATCTTTATTATAAACATAAAAACCTGCATGGCTGAGGGCTGCTTCAGGGCGATTCTAGGTGTTGGGGTAATTAAAACAATACATAGATGGCCTATGAGCTGTTGGTATCTGTTAGTATTTATTAAGAAATCAAACCTTAAGTTGTCTGTCTGCTTACTGAATTGCTTTGCTCTTCATTTTTAATATCTGGCTGTCAGGAACACTGTCAATTTAAATTCTATCCTGCAAACGTCTTCAGTTATTTTGCTACCAGCAGCTTAGGTTATTATAAGAGGGATTTAAAAAATTCAGTCCAGTTTGATTTATGCTCTCTTATGTTTCTGTGTCTTTCAGCACAGATGAGGAAAAGGCATGGAGTAAGTTTCACTTCTGTTGCTAACCACTTTAAGGTTTCAAGTGCTGTGTTTAAAAAACTGCTTTGATTTTTCTATTACCGTGTGATCTGATCCTATGACATAGACTTCCCTGCATATATTTTCCTCCCATTCTGTAAATTCCCATCTTCAAAGAGTCTGACAAAGTGGGATTTTCTCCCACGAAAGCTCATGTGATAAATAAATTTATTAGTCTTTAGAAGTGCCGTAGAATTCCTTGTTCGTTTTACAAAATGATGGTGTATCTCTGAAGTCATAGAATCATAGAAATGTAGGACTGTAAGAGACCTCACCAGGTTATCTAGTTCAGTCCCCTTGAATTAAGGCAAGTCTAAATTGTAATCAGGGGTTAAAGTAAGGGGGAATACCCAAGAATGCCTTTCTGGGGCCCATTATTTTTAGGGGCCAGTGTTATGTGGCCCTTAAAAATAGAATAATGGGGCAGAACAGAGCGTTCTGGTGCGTTCCCCCTTATTTTTATCCTGTCTGGGTTGGTCTGTTGTGCTCTTCACAGGGCAGGCCCCTGCTCTCCCCACAGCTCTGCCCCTTAGGGGTCACACTGCCCTAAGTTTCCTGGCATGTGAGGGGTTTCTTGGGTCCCCATCCACCTAGGGGCTAAGTCAGTCCATTGCCAGGGTGAGTCCTGACTGCAGCCGGGCATGGGAGGACTGGAGGGAGCATTGGGAGGGGGTGGAGTGGGAGGCTATGCTCTGGGGGGCTTAGCCCTGCCCAACTTGTTTTCCCAGCTGCCTAAAGTTGAATCTGGGACTTTGGGAAAGCTCTTTGCCCCCTGCCCCTAGGGTGCTGCCCTGGCTGTAGTTTGCAGAGGAACTAAGGAGATGCAGTTCCCGGCCTCCCACTCCAGGTGCTGGTGCAGATCCGGCAGGTGGTGAGCCATGCTCTAGTCTGGGGAGGAGACCCTAGGTGCTGAGCGCTGAGGTTAAAAGGGGGTGGGGACAGCTGAGTGATGCCCAGCTTGGCTCTGACCTGCTCCATGGGTGAGGGGGCCTGGGGCGAGGTTGGGGACAGCTGGGCAGTTGGTGGAGAAAGGGTGCGGCAGGGATTTGGTGGGAAGAAGGGACTGGGCTGACTCTGTGGAGATCGGGAGAGCCAGTGGGCAGGTTAGGGTGGGAAGAAGGGGATGGGCTGGCTCGGGGGGTGGTGGTGCATGAGAGAGCCAGCAGGCGGGGTAGGGTGGAAGGAAACATAAAGGCACCACAGCTAAATATTTCAGATGACTCAACTGCTGCAGGGGGAGGGATGAGGGAGATGGCAGGTTGGGGAGAAGGGAAGGGGTTGAGGGAGATGTGGTGACAAGGAGACTGGGTAGGGGCTGGTGGGGTTGTGTAGTAGTGGAGGGGGCTATGAAGGGCTGGAGTGGCGACTGAGTGGGGGGCTGGGTAGGCGAGGGGGTGGGGGCTAGGGATGGAGGGAGTCGAGGAGGTGTGGAGGCGGTTGGGGGTCTGAAGGGAGGTGGAGTGGGGGGGTTAGGAGGGCTGGAGTGGGGACTTGGGGGCAGAGACCTTGGGGAATGGGGCTGGGGGCTGGTGATGACATGGAGAAAGAGGGGTCTGATGTGGGCATTGTTGGAGAAAGTTGGGGAGATGTTGTGGATTAGAGGCAGTGCCTGATTTGTGAGTAAAGAGCATGTGGGGCTCAAAAATGTCTGCCTCAGCTGGGGTCCACACATGCATGAAGGGGGTCTGGACAATACAGGAGGGAGCCTTGGAGATCTGGAGGCTTCCAGGGTCCATCAAATTATGCTTTAACCACTGATTATAATTAGGCCATTCCTGACAGCTTTTTGTCTAACCTGTTCTTTAAAACTTCCAGCAATGGAGATTCCACAACCTCCCTAGGCTACTTGTTCCAGTGCCCAACTGCTTTGACAGTTGGGAAGCTTTTCATAGAATCATAGAATCATAGGGTTGGAAGGGACCCCACAAGGTCATCTAGTCCAACCCCCTGCCAAAAAAAGCAGGACCGCTCCCATTAGATCATCCCACTAAGATCCAAGACGAATGTCCCTTGATGTGATTCAAGTCCAATGTTTCTTATCCTATCCTCTGAGGTTAATGAGAACAATTTTTCTCCCTTTTCCTTTTAACAGCCTTTTATGTACTTGAAAACTGTTATCTCTCTCCTGAGTCTTCTCTTCAGCCTAAACAAACCCAGTTTTTTCAGTCTCTCTTCATAGATCATGTTTTGTAGACTTTCAGTCATTTTTGTTGCTCTCCTCTGGACTTCCTCCGATTTGTCCATGTCTTCCTGAAACTGGGCACAATATTTCAGCTGAAGCTTTATCAGCAAAGATTAAAATGGAAGAATTATTTCTCATGTCTTGTTTGCAACGCTCCTGATGATATGATGTTTGCTTGTTTTGAAACAACATTACGCTGTGGACTCATATTTAGCTTGTCATCCAGTGTGACCTGTAACAGGACAGAGGGGGAGTAGATGCCTCATTTGCTTCTGTTAGCCTAGCTTAAGGTGCTTGTTGGCATCCGTAACACTGGCAGCCCCTGATTGAGCTGGGTCAAAGGCTGGGTTAATGAAGGAACAGCTCGTAAGCTGACTGGGGGAGGTAAGTGGGCCAGCACCAGAAACAAAGGGGAGGTGTGGCTGAGCAAGTTGGGGAAGTCTGCAGGACAGGCTGTCTGCTGGCAAAGAGGGAGATCCAGCTCTGAGCTTGTAGGGAGCCTGGGGCTGGAAGTGGCATTGCATGGTATCTGCACTGTAAATAAAGGCGCGCTGGTGTTTGCAACAGCCCATGGTGTGTTCAGTCCTTTTGGCTGGGCAAAGGGCACCCTGTGGATGATAACGTGGGGGCCGGGCCACCTGGCCCGCTACAGAAATCCAGATCCTTTTCCACAGTAGTCATTTCTCATCTTGTATGTGTGAAACTGATTGTTCCATCCTAAGAGGAGTACTTTTGTATTTGTCCTCATTGAATTTCATCCCCTTTTCTTCAGATCATTTCTCCTGTTTGTCCAGATCCTTCTGAATTTTAATTCTATTCTTCTAAGCACTAGCAACCTCTCCCAGCTTGGTATTGTCTGCATGCTTTGTAAGTGTACTCTGTTCTGTGCTGTTCAAAACAACTGCAGAAACATTTCTCTTTGATAGAGATTTTATAAAAGCTCTGCTTGGCTTTACAGCATATAAATGTTGGTACAAAGCTAAATTGGCAATGTCCCTTTAACCTACCACTTCTTATTCTCAGGGATTTATGGTCAAATTCAGTTTTAGGGCACAACTGGATATTAGTTGAGTCCAGTTCCAGTGCCTAGTGAATATTAGCTGGTCACTCCTGAAGTGAACGTAAGAATGGCCGTACTGGATCATACCAATGGTCCATCTAACCCCCTGTCCTGTCCTCTGACAGTCACCAATGTCAGGTGCTTCAGAGGGAATGAATAGCATGGGTAATCATCAAGTGATCCATCCTATCAGCTATTCCCAGCATCTAGCAAACAGCAATCCTCAGTGCTTACTGGACACTGTCTCTGATTCCCAAGTCAGCTAGATTTATGTGGTTTAAAAGTTAGAATAGGGGACCAGGAAATGCAGGATTCTTGGGTTCCATTTTGTGCTGTGCTACTGAGTCATGGCAGCATCATGGCATGAGAAACAAAATCTGTTTAACCTGTATGTGAAATGGAAATGGTGTGACTGCTCTTTGGGAGGTTTAATTGTGTAATAGATAAGAGGCTGGAGTAGTAGGAGATGATCAAGCAGACACAAGAGTAACTTTTACTTCACAGTATTTCAAAGTCTTGGTACTTGTTACACATATGTCAGGAAGCATTGTGCTCTTGTTTTGTTGAACAATGCTCAGACTAGATTCCCTTTTAGACATGCATCTGATGGGAAGTTCAGAGGTGCTCATGACTACTCAGGGGTGGTGGTGTTTTTGGTTTGTTTTGTTTTTTCATCAGTGTTATTTTTACAAATTGACTTTTTTTTTTATTGAAGAATAAAATTATAGATACATTTTGTTTATTTTGAGTGTATCTCTGCTTTAAACAACCTTTAGGATGGTGCTTACTGTGGTGGTGGTGTGCACCAGAAAGAACAGAAATCATTTCTCTTTGACCAAAGGAAATCTGAGTGTTGAGGACAGTGAGGAACACTTATGGATTAGGAGAATGGAGGACTGATTTGGTGTTGAGTAAAATTCAGAAACATGATTAAACTGTCATATTTATTTAATTTTCTTTCTAGGTATCAGCAGTGGACTCGTTAGAGGGCCCTCTTCTTCAGGTGGAGGGACTGAGCGATCTGAGGCTAGAGCTTCACAGTAAGAAGATGAACATGCACTTAGTCCTGATAGATGAATTGCACCGTCATCTGTACATCAGATCTACGAACCGCGTGGGACAACGGAGCAAGGAGAAAGGGAAAATAAGGTTGGTTTTAGGTAGTGTCAACTTGGAGTGTGCATATGTTGGGGGGGAGTCCACTTTCTCTCTTGGTGAGTAGGAGGTTTCTGGAGAGAGTGCCATCGTTTTCTGTAGAATTTCACTTTTTATTAGGGCGAAATTATTTCTAGCTCCAGTGGTTGAGAGTAACATTTTCTAAAGACCTGAGTCTATCAGTCTGTACACTCCTTCTCGAGTTTGCGGACTAGATCAGTGCTGCTGCTGCTGCTGCTACTCAGATGTTCCCAAACTGTGGTGTGGTGAGAACAGGCCAGAGTGTTGTCAGTTTTCACTGCTGCTGTTTGTAATCCTGTGAGTAGCAGTGATTTTTGTAATCAGGGCAGTTTCTGCTACTTGTTCAGGATTGCTGTAAGCAGGGTTGTTCAGCACAGAGAAGGGCACAAAAATAGAGGTTGGGGAGGGATATATCAGCAGTTATTACCCATCCCTCTGTAGTAACCAGCAGTCTATGGTGGAGGCAAAAGGAAGAACAGAAAGAGAAAGAAAGCTGCATGTTTCCCTCCTCTCATCCAGCAGCCTGAAGGAGGAAGCGTCAAGTGTATAATAAAGCTTCTAGCTGGAGGTTATTAAGTTTGATCTTCTTAGTGGAATCTGGGGACAGCAACCTGAGTGAGGTAACGGGGATGGTAGCTTCTCATCTGGGTGTTCCCCCATATGATTGGGGCACTTAGTTGGCTTTAGTCCTCTGGCTGTTGTTTCTCCAATTAGTATTTCAATTCCTGTGTCTGAGGAGGATGGATGGGTGGGAAGAGATAGATGGGAAAAGCTGGAAGAGAGAAGTAAAGTGTTTATGGACGAGTTGGGAGGAGAGAATTATTATGAAATGAGAGAGAAGATAGAGCAAAGAGGGGGAACAATGAAAACAACTCAGAGCAAAGACGAATTATTTATTAAGAGGAGAAAAAAGAACAGTATGTTGAAGCCAGAAAGGGGATAAGGGTTAATCAAAACAGAGTGGGCACAGTCAGTTACATTAAACAAATTATTAAATAGAAAATTGATTGAAGCTGAAATTTCTAGGCAGGAGGCTTGTTAATGAGTCATCATAGGCTCTTGCTCACTCAGCCCATTAATTAAAAACAAACACAAAGCTTGCTGCCTGCATATATATACGCTGGCTGATAAACGGCAATTCTGTGTTTGTGCTACAAGGACCTTTATCTCTTTTCTGCTCTGCTCTCTTACTTTTACCACACACGCCCCTGTGGCACCTCATTGCTGTTCAGCTCGTGAGCTGTTTGGGGCAGGGACTTTCAGTCATTTGCTGCCAGAATAGCACCAGATCCAGTTGGGTTTGATCCTGAGTGAGGTCTCAGGATACTACTGCAATATAAATAATGGAATACATTGTGGGTAATTTCACTGTACTGACATGTGCAACTTTTTAATTTCTTTGAATTAAGGGGTGTGGACTTGAGGGGGCTTTCACACAGGCTGCCAGACTTTGGTCTTGAGTTAGTGGGTGATGAGGAAGTATTTTGGCACCCCAGGCAACATAGCAACCTTATCAAAGGAGCATTCTTTCCTTCTTTGAAAATGATTTCTCACTCATGTTCCCCTGCTTCCTCCGGACTCTTGCTCATCCTTATAAGGCTGGGCTGGTTAACATGCTCTTGACAAATAAATGTTAGTTAATTGCAGAAAGCAGAAGTACCATTTTTTCTTAGTGGGCCTCATGAAAGAGGCAAATATATGTGTATGTATGGGTACTGAACTGTGACTGGGAAGATGTTGTGGAGTGGGTTGGAGATTTCCATATGCAGGCAGCTGCTTAGAAGATGGTGTGGAGGTGGACTTTATTCTTCCTAGTAGGAGATCTTGTTGCCTGGTTGGTTGGTTAGGCTCCAGTATTGTAGTCAACTATTTAATGCCCATTTACCATAATTTTAACATGACTTAATTTTGTCAGTGTTGGAAGAAGACAGTTTAAAATAAGCAAGAAAAGCCCTTGGTAAAATGATACATCAAAAGTCTTGAGGTCTCTGAAGAATGCATTGAGAGTGTTCTTGCATGTTTCATTTATACCAAAGAAAAATCCAATTTGTTTAGGTTCTGATAATGCAGCTAGAGCCTCACAGGCTGGCAGAGATGCATATTAAATTAATGAGGCTTCATCTGGGCAGGGGGCTGCTTGTGGATTGGGGCCCTGCTTTCCTTTGATGCTTGTCTTTTTTTTTTTTTAAACTGTGTTTGTGATGGGGTGTCTCCTTTTTCTTCTTGCTGCCTCGTACTCTTCCTTTCCATTGATATCCAGTTCTTTCCTCCTATCTTAGACTGTAAGCTTCTCTGGTTGGGGACTGTACATGTTAAGTTTCTTATAGTGCCTGGCACAATAGGATCTTGGTCGATGATTGGAGTCTCTAAGTGCTACCATAATAAAAATAGTACGTTAATGTATTTGAAACTGTTGGTTTGCTCTTTTTTTTTTTTTTTTTTTCTTTCTCTCCTGCCCAGTTCACTTGTGAAGGATGCCTCTCCTGTGCCTCTCATTGACATGACTAACTTGCCTACACCTCGGAAGTTCCTGGATGCCTCCCAGTTCAGCACTCCTGGGAGTTCTAGTGGTGAGTCGTTACGGTAGTATGAACTCTTGGGTGTTTCATTTATAAATCTTCATGTGCATTTGCAAAGGCTGGTAAATATTTTGCAGATGAAGGACCCTGAAGCACAGAGATGTGAATTGGCTTGCCCAAGGTCACAGAGAATTAGTGGCAGAGCCAGGAACACAGTGCAGTCTCCTGACTCCCAGTCAGATATCACATGCTAGCATGGTTTAGCAGGTTTCTTCCTGACAAGTCATCTCTTTGCCTTTTTTTTTTTTTTCCCCCTTCCATTCTCTGCTCACATCAGTTTATACTTCTTTCTGTCTGCTGCTCCTGGGTTTGATTGTCTTTTTGATATCCTTGCCTCTGACCAGAAGAGAGACTTGCAGCTAATTCCCATTGGGTCCATACATCCCCTTACTTTATCTAATAAAGGAAGGCAGGCACACAAGAGATTGCAAATTTATTTTTTTGGTTTAGAGCCAAAAAAACTAGAACTCTACTTCTAAAAGTCCTAGTGGAAACTCTTCTCTTTAGAGAAAGCTTTGCTTGTATAAATCGTGGTTTTTCAGCATTTATTTCTCTATTTTTATTGTTGCTAGGGAAATTTTTGTAATAAAATATTTTGCTCTTCTCTAGCATCTTTCATTTGAGATTTTGAAAGCACTGAATGAAGGGTGACTTAAGCCCTAGAACATCTCAGGGAGTTGAGCAGGCACGATTATCCATATTTTACAAGGGAATAGGCTGAGGTTCAGAGATGGTGAAGTGCACATCTCTCAATGTGCTGCCCTGCTGAACAAGAGACGCAATATGGAACAAAATATCCGAAACATGCAACACCATTTTTTCTTGAGATTTTGCATGAAATATTTCCACTTTACACAAACCATCTAGAAAGGGAATTAAAAGTTAATAAGTGCGTTAAGGAAAAAAGCTACCCTTTTTCCTCCTCTGTTTTTCTTTTTCTCTAGTTTCACCTTTTTTCCTCTGACTGCTATTGATTTTTTTTCCTTTGATTCCTTTTGTTTTGTGTTTCATCTCTTTTTTATTTTCTGTTCCTCTTTCTCCTCACATTTGTCTCATGGCCCTTTTGTTTAATATGGTGGGCTTTCATTTCTTCTTTACAGGCTCTGTGCTATACAGCACACTTCTTCAGGGCTGGTTGTTTATGTAGAGATCAACTCTTCATAGTGTGTCTGAATTACTGTTTAATGGGAGTGTGGGAAGAGCTTTCATTAGTGGCATCTGAACTCCAGTTGATGGGCTTTTTCTCTCCCACTCTTTCTTGCTGAGCTTTCCCATCAGAATCTATGACTTGGTGGCTTCAGTAGTCAAGTATGGGAACCACCTCAAAATGATGGAAAATCTAGTAATGCCTGAATTTTATTTGATTCCTGAAAGACTGGTGTGATGGCTTGACCAAGTTCAGATGACAAGTTAGTGGAAGTAGTAGTTCCAGAGGGGCAACTGTGTTAGACTAGTGCAGCCCCCCCCCGGAAAAAGAAAAAACCCACACACATGGAATCCTGTGGCACTTAAAGACTGACAGATTTATTTTTCTCATGAGCTTTCATGGGAGAAAATTTCACTTCACCAGATGCTTTGAAGATGAGGCAGGTTACAGAATGGAAAGAAAATAAATGCAAAGGAGCATAAACCGTGGGATCAGGTCATAAAATAATTTGCTGTTAGTGTATGACTCGATCCCATGTTTTACACTCCTTTGCATTTATTTTCTTTCCATTCTGTAAGTTCCCTCATCTTCAAAGCATCTGGTGAAGTGGAATTTTCTCCCATGAAAGCTCATGCAAAAAATAAATCTGTTAGTCTTTAAGTGCCACAGGACTCCTTATGGTTTTTTTCCCTGGAAAAGGTAGGCCACAGTCCCCTGATGCAAACACTAGCTTGCCTGCTTCTCAGTGCTTCCTTGCACAGTTTGGCGCCTGCAGCTAATTCCCCATCTGAAATCCTATCTATCTGTTTGTGCAGTAAAAATGACTGTAGCTGTTGTGGAGCTGATTCTGACTGGGTTGTTCCAAAGGGGGAGCCATGTTAGTCTAGTTCAGCCAAAAAAAAAAAAAAGCACTCTTGTGGCACTTAAAGACTGAGGTTTATTTATTGCATGAGCTTTTGTCGGAGAAAAATCCCACTTCGTCAGATATCAGTGGGATTTTCTCCCAGAAAAGCTCATGTGATAGATAAATCTCATAGTCTTTAAGTGCCACAGGACTCCTTGGTGTTTTTGTTGTTTGGTTTTTTTTTCGCTGATCTGAATGGGGAATTAAGTAGCAGGAGAAGCTGAACCTAGTTAATAAACACAAAAATCATCTCTCTGTTAATATGCTGGGCAATAAAAGACTAAGTGAGGAAAATACTAGCTATATCAGCAAAATTGCTTCCAAATAATATTTAGAATTTTCCCCTTCAAAGCATTGCATAAGCTAAATGATCCCCATCACATATTGTACTATAAACACCTAATGCTGTACAAGATTGGCCAGCAGATCATACCTCATCTTATTGAATGTTGTGGCCATAATGATGAATAACTGTAAGGTGGGGTTATTGCAGTTCTTTTTGTCTGGAAGGAAAGTCCATTTTCCTCAGGAAAAATTGTTCCAAACACCTGACTGCTCACCAACAACAGCCCTGAGGAATACTTGACCTGCAGTATGGCGCTTTCTTTATGGGTGCCTCATTAACCAAAGAGTGCCCAGTTCAAAGTCATTGTCCTGGCTTTCTAATATTCATTCCCTCTGAGACTCCTTCCTTCCCACAAGAATTGTTGCCCACCAGAACTTCATTCCGTGGAACCAAAGACCCTCTCAGCCGGCAAGGGAGGGTTTGTGACTATGAGAGAGAGAACTGTCTCAGGAACCAGATCAAGAATGTGGAAGAAATTAAGAATGGTCATTACATTTGGCTGCAAGTTGTGGGCAAGATAAACTCCTCCTGTGCTAAGGCTTTTCCAAATATTATTTGTATTATTGTAGCACCTAGGAGCCTCCGTCATTGACTGGGACTCGATTGTATTAAGGGCTGTGCAATCACAGAATAAAAGATTACAGTTTCAGTATGAGACCAGAGGCAACAGATGTATACAGATAGAAGGGAGAGGATAAGTTAAGGACACAATATTGGTTAGTATATTAGGCAGTGGTCTCAGTTCATCACCATTTTAACTGTTGTTAAGGTTTTGTAGGCCTCATGGCTAAGGAGAGTTTTCAGGAGGAATGTGAAGGAGAGTAATGAATTTGTTTCATTTTGCAGATGTTTACAGGGCACTCCTCCTAGGTGGAAAGAGGGAGCCATGGAAAAAGCACCAATGTGTCTGAAAATGTAACAAGTGGGCACTGGAGACTGACATCATAGGCTAATCAGAGATGCACATTGACTGTTTGGTACTGAGTAAGAGTTGATGGGTAATGTGGGAATATGTCATGATAGGCCTAGAAAGTGAAGTCAACAACTTGTTTGATGTGATAAGGAACTAGTGAAGGAATGCAAAGAGAGGGATGATATGATCAAAGTGACAGGCTAAGAAAATGTTCTCTGCAACAGCATTGTGAATGAATATGAGTGGGACAGGATTGTATTTGTCGAGGCTGGAGAGAAGGATGTCACAGTCAGTGGCATAGCAATGGCGAGGGCAGTGGGGGGCTAGGTCCTCAGGTGCCGGGCTGCAGGGAGGTAACTGGCTGTGGGGGCTGCAAGGCATGGGGTGGTGTGGGGCTTCCGGATGCTGGTGGGCGCAGGACATTCTCGATATGCCACAGGTCACAGTAACTGAAACATGAGCTGACGAGAGCCTGAATGAAAGTCTTAGCTGTGTGTATGGATAGGAAAAGCTGTATCTTACAGAAGTTCTGCAAAAAGGGTTTGTAACACTTAGAGCCTGGATGTTAAGTTGTAGAAAGGGTTCAGAGTTGCAGATGACACAGAGAGTCAGGGCCTGCATGACAGTGAGGATGATGGTGTTTTCCACTGTGGTCAAGAAAGGGCGTAGTGGGAAGGGTGTGGAGAGGAAGACTAAGCTCTGTTTTAGTTCTGTTGAGCTTGAGTTGATGGTGAGATGTTCATGAGAAGAAATCAGAGAGACAGGCTGAGAAGATGCTATTTCTCAGATAGCTGGTTTGCCTAGGCTGCTGGATATGTGAAAAGTACCCCTTGAAAAATCCAGTGGATTAAGTGGGCAGTGGCTGAAGTGTCTTTTGCTGTCTGTCAGAGAGCAGGCGGCAGTAGCCATCTGTTTTTCACTACAGAGGTAGAGGAAATAGGATTGAGTGGCACTTACTGAAGTATGCAAGGGAAGATTAAGGTTTGGGTAAGAGGAAATACAAATGTAGTAATTTTCTTGTTTTAATCTTGTCTGCATCTATAGGTGCATAAATGATGTCACTTTACTCAGTTTCTAGGCACAGGCTCCAGGAGGAAAAGGGCTTGTGGATATCAAACACAGTTGGGCCTGCCGTGTTACTACATCTGGTAAATGGGGGATGCAGCCCAGAAATCCAGTCTAAAAGTGGTTGAACTGTGGGGTTCCACCCAGTGATGCGTGAAGTTAGGGAAGCCAAGAAGGATGCAAAGTGATCTAAACAGCACCTGAACCGTGCCCATAATAGATGACAGCACCATGTTAGACACACTTTTATTTATGTATGGAAACATACAGGGGTATTATTTTATATACCATCTTCAGGTAAAGGAGTGAAATTTAGGGCTCACACAACTAAACCAGTCAGATGTTTTCCCTTACACAAATTTTGAACATATTTTCAACTGAAAAAATTATTTCTGTTTTATTCAATGTCCATAATGTGCTAGGTGCTCTCCACACATGGAGTAAGAGAAACCAACGTTTCTCTTGTTCTATCAAATGAGCTTTTTTATTACTTCTATAGTCTATCTGTATATATTTTTACAATTCAGAGAATGTATTTTTTAAAAAAATAAGCAGTGTTTCAGTTCTGACCTCTTTCTCTTTTACAATGCAACATATGCAAAGATCAGTTGTTGTGACACCTTTTGATGGAGAATCATTCCATACTGTGTATGAGCTGAGGAAGATAAAAGAAGAGAGTGGCAGCCTTCACTCTGAGGACTGGATCCTCAATAACTGTAGATGAACCTAACTCCGTAGCCTTCAAACTCATGAAAGGAAGGAACTTGGTAGCCTGGGTAATCAGTGTAGTGCCGTCAACTTTAATGAAGCTATGCTGATTTGCACCAATTGAAGATCTAGCCAACCAACTCAGTGTTTTCCTGATGCTCTTCATAGGTGCCTGTCATGCCAAAAAGGTCAGAAGATCCTTGTGACAGACATGGGAATTTCCTGTCTTATCCTGGAAAAACATTCCTGAATTTACTTTAAGTATCCTTAGTCACTTGCATGTATTGCAGAGCGAATGCATTATTGTGAGCTTGGATGATAGATGGACTGCGTTTAGCAGTGTAACACATCAGGAGGGTTGGTTGGGGCAGTAAGTGTGAAATGGAAAATTCTCTCCCCTTCCCCTATTCCCTTGATTTATTCAGAAACATACCCTTTTGAAGCCACGCCCTGGGGAATGGACCGTTGTCTACTGATTACCTGTTCCTGGAATCTAAAGTTAAAAGGTCTGGGTTGTAGAAAGGAAGGACTAAGCTATGCGTATGGATGCTTCCTGCAAGTTAGCACTGTCATGAACTTGTGACCACTGAAAATGAGTTTACTGCATTTGGAGCATTGTCTCCTGCAAGAGCCCCTGGAGTTGTGGAGGGGTGATCTCTGGTAAGCTTATTAGCATGTGTATAGGCTCTTCTATTGTTTTTAATGTGTTCTTTGTAATGCTTTCATTTTAAGAATAAATGTGCTTTCTTAGCACTATGTGGTACCTTGTAGTAGTGGGGAGTTGGGCTGTTTGATAGCCTGTCTTGAGAGAACAAACCACAGACGGTAGCTTGTTAAGGCACCTTGACTTCCTGGAGATAACACAGTGTAGGCCAGGAACCATGTAGCCTGAAAAAACCCTGATGAGGAAAGGGAGGGTTCATGCCTGGGAGCCAGAAGCCTAAAAGAGAGTGCTGTTGCTGGGCCATGGAGGAGGCAGTTGTCCTGTTAGCTGGTCTGTTCTCTTACATTGTCTGCAGGGGAGTATCCCTCTGACTTTACGGGAGTGTATGCTTTGGAGCAGCTCATGTGTGGGTGTAATGGAGCATATGTGATCCGTGTGAAATACACATGCAAGGTTGATTAGTACACCATAACTATTTCAGAGAGTTTGTTTAGAAATATCTCCTGTGAGTAGCTTTTTAAGATAAGCAGAGGAGGGGGCTTTTCTGGTAACCAGAGCTCATGGAGCTCTGAGGACGTCTAAAACCCTACTGTATATAGTGGAAACTTTTTGCATTCAGTTGTTTCAGCTCTTTTGCCTTTTATTGATGAAACAAAAAGTGGCCATGCATATTAGTACACATAATTATAAAGCATTGGGTCATTTGAGCCACGGCAAAACTCTGTATCCCTTCCTCCATATGCCACTCAAGTGAAATGTTAGCTTGGGCTGCAGTTTCTTTAAAGGAAAACTAAAGCATTTCCTACTACACTTGGGACAAAATCTGCATTCATTTTCATCTGAGCATTGTAAATATTTCACTGCTGTAGTAGCTATTTAGCATTTGTCTGGCCTGCTTGGAGAAATAAATTTACTTTGAAACTTCATTTCTCTGCCAGTGCCCACTATTTGGTAGTGTATTTATAGGGGTTCCACTGCAGCCTTTCGTTTTCTGGAACTCAAACATCTCTTCAGAGCACTTTGTTGAATTCTGGTTTGAGAGAAGCTGGAAGGGGAGCCTTCCTGTATTTATGCTGCACAATAGACTGATATTTGATGATTAGTGATATGTAGATCTTATGACAAATGGGGTGAATAATGTAATCAAATGACACTCACCTCAAATGTAAGAATAAATAAGTCTCTCAATAGGAATAATACAATAATTTCAAATTACCAGTCAGTGGCTATAGACCCTGATTGAGCAAGATATTTTAAGTGCCAGTTGAGTGTAATAGAACTACTTGGGAGCTTAAAGTTAGGCATGTATTTAAAACACCTTGCTCAATAAGGGCCTTAAAAATGCAATTTTGACTTGAAAAGTGACTGTAAAAATGTCATAGTGGATTTTCCTTTTATTGGCTATCAGTTACTTCCAGTTTAAAACTGCTCAGTTAAGTTAAATGTTGTGTGTTTTACATGCCAGCATTTCAGTCTCACTAAGAGGTATAAGTGAAGCATGGTTCTTTCCCAACTGATCATCCTCGGTGCATTCTGCAGACTAAACGATCCTCATGCTTGCATTTGGACTGCCCCAAATGCCTTCGTTACTGTTGTACAAATGCAACAGTGGACTTCCCTTGAGGGCAAAGGGGCTCCTCAGGTGTAATAGTGAAGGCATAATGAAGCATGAAGAACTATTCCCCCTCACCCCCATGAGGATTTACAGATTCCAAGGCCAGAAAGGACCATGGTGATCATGTAGTTTGACCTACTGTATCATAAAGGCTGTTGAACTTTCCCACAATAATCTGTAGAGGAGATCTTTTAGAAAAAAGTCCCGTACTTACATCTTTATTCAAAAGTTGTCACTGACCGAAAATCCACCATGACCCTTGGTAAATTATTCCAGTCATTAATTGCTTTCACCATTTAACATGTACTCTTTTTATTTCTGTAAGTATAAACACAGAAAAATGCACCGATATTCAGATCCCAGGGTGAATTTGCAGAACTGGAATGTATAACAAGAAACCTCCTCTCTTTTACCTATAAGCTGAGAAATGTGAAGTAATTGTGATACAATAAACATGGAAGCCCACGTGTGTACTTGTGTACTCTGTTGGTATAGATCCAACCACACTTTACACTGAGAGCACCAGCTGATTGTTCCTATCAAGCAAGCAGCTTCAATTTTAAAGTGTGTAATGTTTTCATACTTTTTTACATGTACTTGGTGGTTTTTTTTGTATGTGAACAGTCAAGAAATTTTTAGATCCAAATACCTCAAACCAGTAGGCCTGCTTCTATAAGTGATAGACTTTCACCCAATTTTTCTTTTATTGAGTCAAAAAACTTGTTTGACTAAAGCTTATTTTCCAGAATGATATTCAGTCTTGAAGACTTCAAGTTTTCATGCCAGTGTAAATGAGCAATTACTTTACTGGAAATTGATGAAGTTATATTGGCATTAGTCATTTCTGAATCAGAGATGGCAATGCCATCTTGACTCTTCTCAACAAAATGGTTGTTTCCCAAAGCTAGGAAGAAATGGATTTGTGGTTAGTACTTTTCAAAAAATCATTGCTTTAGGGCTGAAATTTCTTCTTGGATTTTTTCCAGGATATTGATTCCTCCATTTGTTTTGATATTGGAGTGGGAAGGGAGGCAGGTTAGGGAAGTGACTGAAACTTGTTTTAAACAATTTCTTTCTGACCACCCTATTTTCTTGTCTATGGCTATACACACAGGCTAAAATAGAAATTGAATAATGGAAATTATGGAGGCGATGGCTTTCCAAGTGATCTCCAACTAAGCCTTTCAATCCCTATGGAATTGCATCTTGTTTTTTAAAATCACAAAGGATCAAATGAAGATGAATATAATCTGGAAAGACATAACTTATGTAAAGTAGTACATAAATTTTTACTAGCTGCCCATAAAAGCATCCAGCAAAGGATATATTCCATATTAAATTGCAGCAAATTTTGACTTTATAGGAATGAAAAACAAGACCCAAGAATTTGTTCCTTAGCTAGAAGGTCCTAGGTTCAAGCCCCAGGGGGTTGGACTCGATGATCTCATGAGGTCCCTTCCAACCCTATGTTTCTATTCTATGTTCTATTCTATACTCCACATGGTTGAGTTACCACTGGTGATTTTGCTGGGAATTGGATTAGAATGGTGAGGAAAGTACCATTTGTAGCAATTTTCCTGATGTGGTAGAATGATACAAATTAGGTGACATCTATTGGGGCAGATGTTTTAATAGAATATAAGGATCATCAGACTGGGCATGTACCAGGGAAATTGCTACCTAAATAAGTATAGGAGTTATTTAATTATGTGAATGATTCAACGCTTTGGTGTCTTAAATCGAATGTAGATTTGATTGTCAAGCAGATAATTGTGCATTTTCAGTGGTTTGTTTCCTAGACTATAGATTTATGAAATGACTTCCCTTTTCATTGGAGACCATGAGGACAGCCATACTGGGTCAGATCAATGGCCCATCTGTCACCTTATCTCACCTCTAAAAGTGTCTAGTGCCAGGTGCTTCAGAAGGAATGAATGGACAAGAATAATTTTGAGTTTTAAGTCCTGTCATCTGGTCCCAGCTTTCTGACACTTGGAGGTTTAGGGCCACCTGGGAAATGGCTTTGTGTTCCTGATAATCTCAGCTCATAGCCATTGATGGACCTATCCTTCAGAAAGTATGTATTTTTTTTTTTCAATCCTGTTATACTTTTGGCCTTCAAAACATCCCATGACAATAAAGTTCCATATATTGACTGTGTATTGTGTGAAGTACTTCCTTATGCTTGTTTTTGAACTTGTTGCCTCTTAATTTCTTAAGGTGACCCCTAGTTCTTGTGTTACATGAAGGGATAAATAACACTTTCTCCATACCACCAAGTATTACAGATATCTATCATATCCCCTTTAGTCATTTCTTTTCTAAGATGAACAGTACCAGTCTTTTTATTCTCTCCTCTTATGGAAGCTGTTCCACACCATATATCATTTTTGTTAGCCTTCTCTGTACCTTTTCCAATTCTAATCCATCTTTTTGGAGATGCAGTGACCAGAACTGCACGTAGTATTCAAGAAGTGGCTGCACCATGAATTTATATGTCAGTATCATATTTTTTTTAATCCCTCTGCTAATGGTTCCTAGCATTCTGCTAGCTCTTCTGACTGCCGCTGTACATTGAGTGAATGATTTCAGAGAACTATGTGTGATGACTCCAAGATGTTTCTTGAGTGGTAACAGGTAATTTAGATTCCATCAGTTTGGATGGATAATTATGATTGTTTTCCAATGTGTGTTACCAGCTTAATGAGGTCCATTTGTAATTTTTTGGAGCCAGTTTAAGTGTTAGCTATCTTGAGTAACTTTGTATCATTTGCAAATGTTGCCACATCAAGGTTTACCTGCTTTTCCAGATCATTTATGAATATGTTCAGTAGTGTAGGTTTCACTTTAAATTGTTAGGGGACCCCACTGTTTGCCATTTTCCATCATAAAAACTGGCCTTTCATTCCTTCTTCTGGTTTCCTATTGTTTTACTATAAGAGGAGCTTTCTCTTCTATCATGACTGCTTAATTTGCTTAAAAGTCTTTGGTGAGGGACCTTGTTGAAAAAGTTTCTGAAAGTCCAAATACATTATCGGGACTAGATCACCCTTGTCTGTGTGTGTTGATCACCTTGAAGAATTGAAATGGATTGGTGAAGCATGATTGCTCCTTACAAAAGCTGTATTGACCTTTATCCAACATACCCTGTTAATCTTTGTTCCTGATAACTCTGTTATTGCTATAGTTTTACCAAGTTTGCCTGGTACTCAGGATATGCTTATTGGCTTGTAACTACCAGGATGGCTTCTGGAGCCTTTTAAAAAAATGGGTGTTACATTAGCTGCTCTACAGCCTCTGATACAGGGGCTGACTTATGTGGTAGGTTACATTCCATAGCTAATGGACTGGTAGTTTCATGAGATTTCTTAGAGACCTCTGAGTGGCTACCATCTGGTCCTGGTGCTAATTGCTCTTTAATTCACCAGTGTGTCCCAAAACCTCCTCTATTGGCAACTCATTCTGGAACTAGTCCTTAGTTATGTCACTGAAACAATTGATCAGGTATGGGAATCTCCCAAACATCCTTTTGGTGCAGATGGATGTCATGTGTTCAGTTAGCTTGTTAATGGCCTTGTCTTCCTTCAGTGCTCCTTTAGTACTTCATTTGCCCAGTGGTCTCACCGTCTGCTTCTGGCTTTTGATGTACTCAAATCTTTTTTCTTTTTTAGTTTTTTTTGTCTTTAGCTAATTGCTCTTCAAATTCTTTCTTGTCATGTTATACTTTTACACTTGGGTTGTCAGAGTTTATGTTCCTTTTCATTTTCCTCAGATTTGACTTTCCATTTAAGAGATGCCTTTAATGCCTTCTTTACTTGGCTGTTTAGTCATGGTGGCATTTTTGTCCATTTTATTTTTGTTTGGGTATATATTTAATTTGATCCTCTGTTATGCTACTTTTAAGTAGTCTCCATGCAGTTTTCAGGTGTTTCACCTGCGTGACTACTGTTCATGTTAATTTCCTTTTAATTAGCTTTCTCATATTTGTATAGCTTCTCTTTCTGAAGTTAAATTGTCTATTGTGAATTTCTTTGGCATTTTCCCAGTAGAAGAATGTTAAATTTAATTAATAGGGTTGCAGTTTCTGAGTGGTTCAGCCATGTTCACCTCTGTGTTCTAGTTAGGAGTAGATCAAGAATTGCCTTTTCCCCCATTAGACAAGGCTGTAACTAGGGCAGGGCAACTGGGGTTTTGCCCCAGCGGTCCCGGAACAGCTCTGTTTTGCCGCTCGATCAAAGAGAGCGTTCCTTGCTGCTTGCTCTGGGCACTGCTTGCTCTAAGGGCATGTTCTACTCTGGGAGTGCCCCTGGTGCTGAAATACCTATTTCCAGCACTGCCTTTGGGTTCCTGGAGAAGCTGCTCTAAGAAGCAATTATTTGTGATGCCTAGAACTTCTGTCTTTTCATGTCTTCCTGAGATAACACGTGTCCCGTCAGTTGGAGGAGAGATGAAATACTCCAGTATGAGTGTATTGTAGTCTCTCTGATCTCTTCCTGTTAAACTCTCATAGATTTTAAAGCCAGATAAGGTCTGGTTGCTACTTGGGCCTCCAATTAATACACAGTTGGGTGCAAGAAATGGAATAAAGAATTCTTTCTCCTGTATGAACTAACGTATCATCTCAATGGAGGCAGTGTACCAATATGTAGGTAGGGGGCAGTGAACTGCTGGATGTGCCCTCTTTTGCGTTAAAAGTAAAAACAAGTTTCTGCTTACTTTTGGTCATCACCTTTTCTTGGCACTTTTTGGAAATATTGTTCAGTACACTGTGGTGCGTGACAAAGTTCCTCCTCTATTTTGGTTGGTCCCGTGCTTCTCTCTCATAGTAGGTCTGTTTCCCTCAGCCTTCCAGGCCTAGCAAGTGTCCCTTAAACCCCTTCAGGCAGGGGTTTTTCCATCCCCAGTCTTTGTACCTCTGGAGCTCTTCCTGACCAGTGTTGTCTGCTCCTTCTCCAATTCTGTCTGCTTTCCAACCACACCTTGCCTCCTCTCACATGCTCCAGTAACTCTCCTCTCTCACACTCCACCACTCCCTTTCTGTGGTGAGAGGGCTTTTTAACAAGTCCTGGGTGGGGCCTTGATTAGCTCCAGGTGTGCTAATTAACCTGGAGTAACCACTGCTCAGCTGTAAGGGGAAAAAGGACTTGCTGAGTTTGGGGCTAATGTATTGGTTTTCTAAAACTCTCTGAAAACCTTGCAGTCTGTCGCTGTCACAGTTGGCAAAGTAAGGTCACTGCATTGGCCTTCCTAAAGTTTCTCCTGCAGTGCAGGTACAATATCCTGTACTTCTACAATTGCATATCAGCATTGATTGTTAGTCAGATGCTGCACCCCATCCCTGAGGTGGCTTATTACAGTAGTGGGCAATTCTTTCCTAAAAACTAATGTCTGCTGTGATACCTGCAAGTTGACTTAAAAATAACAAAACATCTTTCCATTTTAGTTTTTAACTTATTATTTAAAATCTTTCATTCTGCTGCAATTCTTTGTGTGCTGTCTACTTACACAACTGGTGCCCCAAGGAGCATAGAGTCTCATGTCTGTCTTGTACATCATCGAGCTGGAAGGGACTTCAGGAAGTCATCTGACTCGCCCCTTGCTGTAAAAGGGACCAACCCAAATTAAATCATACCAGCCAGAGCTTTATCAAGCTGGGCATTAAGGAGCTCTAAAGATGGAGATTCCAGCACCTCCTAGGAAACCCATTCCAGTGCTTCACCCTCCTAGTGAAGAATTTATTCATAATATCCAACCTAGATCTCTTCCACTGCAGCTAAAGACCACTGCTCCTAGTTCTGTCATCACTATGAACAGCCTTGCTCCATCCCCCCCCCCCCAAACTCCTTTCAGGAGTCAAAGATTGCTATCAAACCCCCTTCATTGGTCACTTAGGCAGATTAAACAAGCCCAGTTCCCTCAGCATCTCCTTATAAATCATGTGCTCCAATATCCTAGTGATTTTCCTTTGCCTGTGCTGGACCTTTCCAGTTTGTCCGCATACTTTCTGTTGTGGGGACTAAACTGGACACAACACTCCAAAAGTGGTCTCACAATGCAGAATAGAGGGGAGTAATCCCTTCCCTCAGTCTGCTGGCAGTGCTTCTATTAATGTAGCCCAATGGTTTTAGCCTTTCTGGCAATAAGAGCACCCTGTTGATTCATATCCATAGCTTCCAGGTCCTTTTTTGTAAAACTGCTGCCTAGCCAGTCAGTTCCTGGTCTGTAGCAGTGCATTGGATTCTTCTGTACTGAGTGCGTTTGTCCTTGTTGAACTTTTAGCAGATTTCTTTTGGCCTAGTCCTCCAATTTTTTTTTAGATAACTGTGTCCTATCCATACCCCCCCACCCCCAGTGTATCTGCCACTCCCCTCAGCGTAGTGTCATATGCAAACTTGCTGAAAGTGCAATCCACTCCTTTCTCCAGATCATTAATAAAGATGTTGAAAAAACCAGCCCCAGAACTGACCCCTGGGTGCTCTAATTGTTATCAGCTGCCAGCTAAACATCAGCCAATCGATCACTACCCATAGAACCTGATGATCTAGCCAGCTTTCTGTCCACCTTGTAATCCATTCATCCAACTAATGCTTTTTATGTTTCTGATAAGAGTATTGTGGGAGACTGTATCAGAAGCTTTGCTAAAGTCAAGCTGTGTTATGTCTAGTGCTTTCCCTGTGTTCAAAGAGTCGCTCATCTCATTGCAGAAGGCAATTGGATTGGTCAGGCATGACAGACTCTTGATGATGAATCCATACTGACTGGTCCTGATCACCTTCTTCTCTTCCAAGTGCCTTAAAATGAATTCCTTGAGCATCTGATCCATGATTTTTCCAGGGATTGAGGTGAGACTGACTGGTCTGTAGTTCCCTCAATCTTCTTCTCTTTTTTGAAAACAGGTACTATACCTCCCCCCCCCCCCCTCAATTGTCCGGAATATCCCCCAGTTGCCACAGGTTTTCAGAGGTAATGGCCAATGGCTCTGCAATCTCATTAGCCAATTCCTTCAGCTCCGTCAGATGCATTGCATCCAGTCCTATGGATTAGTGCATGTCTCGATTTTCTAAATGGTCCTGAACCTGTTCTTTCACCACTGAGGACTGCTCATCTCCTCCCTAAATTGTGATGCCCAGTGCAGTAGTCCTGGGAGCTGACCTTGTCTGTGAGGACTGAGGCAAAAAAGGTATTGAGTACTTGAGCTGTTTTCACATCATCTGTTGCGAGATTGTCTCCTCCATTCAATAAGGGACTCAAACTTCTCCTGGCCTTCTTGCTGTTGCTAACATAGCTGCAGAAACTCTTCTTGTTACACGTCTCATCCCTTGTTAGCTTCAGTTCAGTTGTGCTTTGGCCTGCTTAATGGGCAATGAATACAACTAATGAAGTAGGTGAACTGTATGCACAGATATAGTACACAAGAAGCTTAAGAGGCTTTTGGGATGAACAGTAATAAAATGTGAGCTTGGAACAGAAATGTGTGCTCTAATTGAACCATCCTAATGGCACTATGATTTAGGTATATCTGTACGTATCTCCTGTGTCCTGACTGTTTGCCAAATACCTAAAAATGCCTGTTGTACTTTGCTAACATTTCCCCCATAACTTGTATGGATAACACACATTTTAGTTCTGGATGGCTTTATAAAGAGAATTTAAATTAACACTGGTTGGTTTTGATTGACATAAAAATTGAAGTTACTCTTTCCTGTCTCGATGTTTTGTCATTTAATAGGATCTGGTCTCAGAGTGTGGGCAATGCTAAGTGTGGAAATACATAGATGACCAAACTCTAACACAAGTGGGCCTGATCTCAGATGAGGGGACAGAATGTAATCTCTGTTGAGCAGGTCAATTGGATCTGAAATTGAAAAGATACCATCAGGGTAATATCTTTGCAGGTTTTCTGACACTTGAGTAAGTTTTAACTAGTCTGTAAAATGATGCAGTATAAATTGCAACATTACAATAAAGAGCATATGAAAATGTGACAGTTACATAGGCACTTCTTGGGGGAGGTGATCACAGAATATTAAGGCTGGAAGGGACCTCGTGAGGTCATCTAGTCCATCCCCCCTGCTAAAAGCAGGACCACTGGCACCAAATCATCCCAGCCAGGGTTTTATCCAAACAGGTCTTAAAAGTTTCCAGTGATGGAGATTCCACCACGTCCCTAAGTAACAGATTCTGGTGCTTCACCACCCTTTCAGTGAAAGAGTTTTTCTTAATATCCAGCCTAGACCTCCCCAACTGCAATTTGAAACCATTGCTTCCTCTCTGTCCTCTGTCACCGCTGAGATGGTGATGCACTGAGATGATGACGATATGCAGTTTGGAACTTTTGTGATGCAAGTGATGAGATTTGTAATTTGCATGTGGGCCAAGTGTGCCTTTATAAATGACCTGGCTAAAGAACACTTACATAGATGTGAAGCAAGATTTGTTGATCTTTCCCTCTTTCTGTGACCAGAAGTCTTGTCACAGTTCACAGCAGTAGGAGTAGAGGCTCATTGGTCAGAGATCTCATTAAAGGAAACAGATAAAATATTCCTCTCCCTTGTTGGAGATAACATACAATCAGATGGTCCACTCTTACATTTGATGATTTGTTTCCAGGACCTGAGTGGTGTTTAAACAAAAGGCAATTGTAACCAAGTAGCTTTTCTTAGGACTTTATATCGTGTGATTGATGAATACTATAGAACAGGGGTTCCCAACCTTTTTAAGTCTGGGGACTGCCTTCTCGGGGGGGGGGGGGGAAAGGTTGCAGCCCCCAGGGGAAGTCACAGCAGCAGTGCCTCCATGTGCAGAATGTGGCCCTCGCTGCTCTCCTGTCTGGGAGAAGGGGCTGCCACAGCCCTGGTCCCCTCCCACTGCCTGGAGAGCTGGGAGCCGCCACAGCCATGCTCCCCACCCCCCACCATGTGCTCCCTGCCTGCCAGCCCATTCTCCACCCCACCCAGGCCACAGGGCAGGAGTTATAAAAACTCCCAGCTTGGGGGAAGCTCCCTACTGACTGGAAACCTGGGTCTCTGTGGCAACTGGAGACCCTGGTGGCATCTGGCCCCAGCCTGTCTGTGGACTCCCTGGAGCCACTCTGCGGCCCCCCCAAGGGTCTGCGGACCACAGGTTGGGAACAACTGCTACAGAAAATAGTAATAGTTATAAGAATGCAAGAGTGACTATACTGGATCAGACCAAAACAGCCTGTCTTCTGATAGTGGCCAGTGCAAGGTGCTTCAGAGGAAATTTTAACAGAATATGAAATCATCAAGTGATTCATCCTCTGTCACCCAGTTTATGTTGCTTCTTACTTTCACGTTGGCTTTTCAGTTTTCATTACTTGGTTTGTAAAGCAGCAAGCAACCTTTTTCACTTCTTAAATTCATGAGAGAGACTTCTTAAATGTTGCTACTATGGATGTGGGAGTACAAGATTTCAGTGAGGAGGCCCCTGTTTCGAAGGTTCTTTTCTGAAAACTCTAGTTTTGAACTCTGTGTTCTGACATTTAAACTAAGTTGTTGATGGACCTGTGTTATGGATGCTGTCGCCTCTGTGGCTAACTCTAGAGCTCTGTTCCTTGTCGTGTGAAGTCTCTCTTCTTTGCCAAGTCGCTTTTGAAGTTTTCTGGTTGTTTAAGTGAAACTTCTTGGGGGATTTTAGAAGCTTATTTGTAAATGTTTATTATAGAGCAGGATAAGTCACTGGAGTAATTTTTCACTAGCAGTCTGAACTTGGTTCAGTACCATCAGGATGAAACAGCTGTTTAAATCTCTAATCTCTGGATCTGTAACCATTATGTGATTAGAATCTCTTTATCTGTATAATTCTGATGGGTGTCTATATGCTTCTAATCCAGCTGTTAACAAGTGATGTGGCCATGCATTTCTTTACAACATACTTTTGATTGGATTTGCCTTCAAGACTTTCACCTGACATTGCATATTGAGCATGTTGTTTAAGTGTTTCACCCAGTCTCCAACACAGAGACACCCTTTTCTTGCTGTTTAATATCTGGAAATTAAGAATGTTGTTTAATGAGCATATTTAAAAGAAAAACACACTACCCTGGAACTTTTAGTCTCTTAGCAATTTCTTTTCAAGACACTCCATGTCATTTCAGGGGTACAGTATCCAGAATAGCCTTAATTTTCCATCTAGTTTTTCAAACACAATCCTTTTTCTCTTTAGACACCCTACTAAAGAGTTCTTATTGAAGTGTGTGATTAATCTCTTCAGTCTCTTGACAGCAGTAATAAAGTAGAATAGGATAACATCAAACTATCATAATATTGGATTGTAAACTCTAACGTGAAGAGGAAAAGGAAAAGTCCTCTTCCACAAATTCATCAGGAGTTCATTCTTGCTAAACTAATTTTTTCCTCAGTGTAAAAAAAAAACACAGTTCTGTAAAACATGAAGATACCTGGGTTGGCAGTTCAAGCCTGTGATTCCATTGATCTATGTAGCCTTAAAATGATTATTAATAAAGCTCCTTTTTTATGAATATGTTAATCATGCTACACTTTAGAATAAACCCTGGAACTTGCAGGTAGCTTACTCTTTGTATATGACCTCTGACTTTTGAACTAGCCTACTTTGCAGGCTGCTGTGTTTTGTGTATAATGAAGAAATCAATTTTGTTTGTGTTCCAGTGTTAATTCTTGCACTAATCCAAGATAGGCAGAATTTTGCTGTGACAGGCCAGTTGCAGTGTTGTATTTGCTTGGAGCTGATTTTCATTTGAGTGGTCTAAACCGTTGTTTGTTGGATAATGTGATTTCAGTGCGAGATGTGAGTGTACTGGAGATTAAAGAAGACATGGAGCTTTATCCAGAGGAGAACAGTGCTGTCTTCATGGGGGTACTCATCAAAGGCCTGGCCAAACTGAAAAAAATTCCTGAGACAGTGAAGGCCATCAAGGATCGTCTGGAACAAGAGCTCAAGCAGATCGTGAAGAGGTCCACAACACAGGTGGCAGATAGTGGCTACCAGAAAGGAGAGAGCATTTCCCAGGAAAACCAGCCTAGGTAGGCATATTTCAAATGCTGAGGCACGGAGTACTGATATGTGCTACAGATGTAAACTGTGTGTTTGTATTCCAAGGCAACCACTTCAGAAACGCTAGCAGTCCTTTGGCTACAGGAGTAATCTCCAAATTCTAAAGAAGTGCCTTGGGATCCTAAGTCCCAATACATTTTCAGTCATGATAATGTAACCAAAGATCTGGGTAATTGCACATGGCTTTGTAAATATTGATAGGAAAGAATCAGCAGCAGAAGCTAGTGAGCTCTTGAGACACATGGGTTTTGTTTCCATGTAGACTTCCAAAAAGTATAAAAAATGGTGGAAGACTCACCCTCCAATATGGACAGAGTCAGAATTGTTAATGAACAGAATGGTATGCAAAGTTTTCAAAAAGAGATCTCCAGCTTTTTAAAGGGTTAATTTAAAATCTTTAAAAGACCTAAATGCAATAAAATGTAAGAGCCCCAATTAACAGAAATAACATATAAAGAGTTGGGAGAAGCCAGTCAACCTAGACAAATTACCTGCATTTTAAATCAAGAATCAGTGATGGTGTGTGTCTTAAACGCCAAAGGTTCTGTTTCCCTTACAAGAGTCAAATTCTTTAAAAAAGTTAAAGATGGGTAAAGTGTACCTCTCAACACTGTTTAAATATTAATAAGGTTTTCAGTGATGGTAGGTTCTTGACCGCAGGACTTGGCAGGTGAAATATTTTTTAGTACATCTTTTTAACTTAAAGCTAGAATCAGATATGAATGCTTCTTGGTCTCTTTCATATTGCTGAGTTCATTTTCAGTCTTCAGCTACAGAACGTAGAGGACATCTATAAAAAACATTGCTACTGGCAAATAAAATGACTAATAAAAGATGACAGAGAGAAGCCCGAAGGGTCTGAATTTATATAATGTAGTTTCTTATGGGCAGCTTGCACTAAGTGCATTAGATGTGCACATAACTTGCAATCTCTCTTTTTCCAAGGGTGGGTGATGGCTTTTGGAAGATTGGCTGGTATGATGTCTCCTTCCAGTTGAGCTGGAGGCTAAACAGTCTGTGTTTGGAAATTCTAGACCTATTCCTTTAGGAACTCCCACATCCATGAGAGAAAGTTGTACTGTTGGACCACAGCCCTGGAGTTTCCTAATTTGACAGTGCCACAGTTCGGATTATGAAGGGGTATAGTGCTTCAGTTTCACTGTTTGAATATTTTATTTTTCTGATGATCATTAGCCTAGCATAGTAAACTCTATAAATTCCATATGTGACTGTCTTTTTTACTGTTCTGAACTATTAAATCAAAAAGCTTTGCAGAATGCTTAATTTATAAAAGCAATTTGTATATTACTAGATGCAGGTAATTTAGCGTGTATATGTGATAGAAGAGACATGTTTCCTCTGTTCGTTGACCATGATACACCTCAGTCTCAGTCTCCCCTGCATTCACTTCCAGGGGACATCAGCAGTTTGAGGGCACCACAAACTACTAAGGGACAATAGGTGGTTTCTAGTAGTTAGCTGCTCAAGCAGTATAGAAATCGTCAAAAGTGTAGACTTCAGTGTAGTTGCATAAAATTACCGTGGACTCTCCATGTTGTTGGAATTGATCTTGGCTTTTCTGAAGCTAGACTCTCTTCTGAGACTATTGCTGGTGTTCAGAACAGTAATTGGTTTTTTATTTCTAGCAGTTCATGTGCCCTTCAGCAATTGTTTTGTGGAGCAAGCGCTCTTGTTAGTGAACAGCTCATTAAGTTTGTTAATAGTAGCTACAGAAATCTTTGACTTGGGTATGAAGGACAGGGTATAATGAAAGTCATAGCATTTTATGTGTTTTAGTTAGAGAAGTCAGGTAACATTACAGTGAATGGGCAAAGATGTTTGGCGAGATTCTTGGGGTGTCTGTACTTTATTTGTTTTCAACTGAGCTATGAGGATTTATTTCAATTGAAGATCTGGCTTACTGTGAATAGGTATATTGACTATCTCATTACTAAATCCTCTGACTAGAAGTCATGTAGCCCTTTCCTTCAGAGTCCTTACTTATTCTTATTGCTGATGCTTCAACAACAAAAACAAAACATCAAATCACCCTGAACAAAGCAAAGGGACATGATCATTGGTAAAGTGCATGGATTACCACTGGTGACCTCATGTAAGTGTCAGCAGTCACTTCCTATGGATTCATTCTTGCCTAGACAATACAGGTTGCTTCAGGGCATGTGTCACATTCTGTCAACATATTTACTTTATTTCTTTGTGAGTGGATTCTGAGAACTTGAATTGACAAACTGTTTGAGCAGCCCTTTGACATTGCAGATATTTGTTTGGTTTAGGTCACTGGGTCTAAAAAGACCCTACCTCCTCTCACTTATGTCTTTGGAGTGAATTGTTTTTGATGCTTTTTTTTCTCTCTCTTAACTTGCGCCACATTAATGTTGGGTCACCTTGTCTCAAAATGGCCTAAGAGATTTAGAAAAGGTCCAGAGAAAGGGCAATTAAAAATGACTAGAGACTTCAGGGGACTTGACTGCAAGGAGAGTTGGAAAGGATGGGAAGTGTTTAGTGTGGAGAAGGTTGCATTCTAGTTAGTTAGCAAAAATGATGACTGTCACAGAGAGTGCCAGGTGGAAGCTTTCAGTCAGCCCATGTCATAATGTCATCAGAAGGCACTTGATATTAGGAAAAGCATGAAAAACCTTTTTGCTCAATGCAAAACATTGTTGAGTGTCATCAAGGTGAACAGTCTAAAATTCTGCAAATGAATTTACTTAATCTTTTCTTATTACATACATTTTATTTATATTTTCTGATGTATGTGATATCTGTCTAACCTTAACTATTTAATTCAGTGTTGTAAAATTGTGCTTGCTTGGGCCAAACAATCTTTTTCTTCTTTTGATGGATGACTAAATTATTATTTGGCTTTTTTGTTGTCATGGTAATGGCAGGTGAATAGATTTTGTGCCTGGGCTTATAAATTTTCTGTTGCATGTGTTTAATTATGAAGGTGCCCAGCGGCTCTGAATTAAGACTGCCTTCAGTTTTCCACTAAAAGCAGGGTATTAATAGCTTAATCAAATATGAAAATGTGCAGCTCTTTCAAGTTATGCCTCCCTGTCATATTTGATGTCTTGGTTCTCCAGCTTCTGCCGTTACTAGCGCCTCACCCATGTGGCCTTTTTACCTCTTCACTTATGTCTGCTATCGTGAGCAGACCTAAAAAGGGTCCATCAAACTGAGGTTTAGCTCTTCCAAACCTTAGGAAATCTGTCTGATGGAGAAGCTGTCTATTTTTCAGAAATGGAAGTTTTGTTTCCAGGATGGATAAAAGTCTATGCTTTTTAGACTCTAAGGCCAGAATATGATCATGTAATCTGACCTCCTGCACAATGTCGGCCACAGAACCTCACCCACCCACTTCTGTAATAAAACCTAACCAAATATTTAAATTAAATAAAGTTCACTTTTAAAACATAAACATGTTTTGAAAATTAAATTTGAAATTAATAATCTGTATCAAGGCATAAAATTACTATAATATATTTAATTTAATGACTTTAACAAAAATATATTCAAGTGGTATTGGTTAGCTGCTGAAGTTTCAAAGCCTGTCAGACCACTAAAGTGGTGGAAGTTGCTGGCTAAGCACCAGGAGCCAGAGGTTTTTTATTAAGTGCTAAACCAGCTTTTGACAGCATGTGCCTCTTATGGAGTTGCAGAGAGACTATTTTCTTCAGTTCAGTTTATTCAACTTGTTCAGATCATTGACCAGTTCACTCAAAGTTGAGAGAGTCACTGGCAGTTGAAAAACCTGGAAAGCTTTGGGTTGGTGGTGTTTTTTAAGTTAGATTTGTTCATTCTCAATCAGGTGTATGTGCCACATGCGCTACTGCCAACATTTGTACCTCCAAGTGAAACTGTAGAGCCGACTCTTGGCAGTGGCATGCATGTGAACTAGTACTGTATATACTTGCGTATAAGCCTAGAATTTTCTTCATTGAAATCCCCTTTGAAAAAGGCACTCAGCTTACACGCAAGTCAGTTTCATACCCAAGATTACCGGGAAGCTGGAGTGTGCCAGAAATAGAAAAAATCCAGTAGAAAGCTGCAGTAGGGAGCAGCCCCAGTCCAGCCTGGGAGTTTTGAAATCTCATGTTCTGAGCATGCTCTCAGCATGCTCAGAGTGGGAGCCCCAGCATGTGGCATGGCCACTAGAGTAGCCAGGTAGGGGGGCCCTGAGTGGGGGGGGTAAGGCTAGGATCCAGCGGCAGGGCAGGGGGAGTGGTTAGGGAGGGGATTGGGGCAGCGCAGGGAGCTGGCAGCAGGGTGGGGGTAGTTAAGGAGGGGGTGAGTTGGCCCTGATTTTGAGCCGCGGCTTACGTGCAGGTCATGAGGTTTTTTGGTTTTCTGGGGTTGATAGCCGAGGATTGGCTTATATACGGATCGGTTTATAGATGAGTATTAACAATATATAGAGTGCTGCTGGCCACCCTTCCTCTCAGTTTATTCTTGCTGCCTGTGTTTGATGCTGGAATGCTTATGCTCTCGCAAGTTTCCTCCAACCTACTGGATTTAGTTTCTTCATATATATATATATATTTTTTAAAGGTTAGGTGGATAGCATGTGCCCAGTCTCTGGGCTTCAAACCTTGCCCTTCTTCTAAAAAGCCAGTGCTAACCAACAGCCTCCACTAGAGCTGTTGTGTTTGGGAGAGGTTCAGGTGTGGGAGAAATGCAGGGTTTGTGAAAGTTTCCCATCCTGTACCAAGGACTGAGACATCAGACTAAAGGTACGTTTAATGGAGTTGGTACTTAGACCAGCATCGGAGCAGGGCTGGGTCGACTTGACTCCAAATACATTAGCTTTGGCTCAGAGTGCCCTCTGTTTCTGACATCATCATCATCTTCATGGCAATGATCAGCATCTCTGGTGCTGAAGAAGAAACCAAAGACAGTGTAGACTGGATGAGGATGCTCACTGGTGCTGAGGAAGGTCAGGAAAGGTATAGGAGACCAAGTGAGACCATATCTGGCTGCCTGCCCCTGTGGAACGTCAGGATATTCTCACCTATCTTGGGTTTGAACCCTAACCTGGACCCACTGATGACTCCTGGAAGTGGCAAGGGCTCTTGAACCTAGTGATTTCTATCATACTGGAGGGGAAAGACCTCTTGGCCATCCCAGTGCTCCTGACACCTCAAGAAAGAAGGTCCTGGCACAGGGACCAAGTATTGTCTTGGTTCGTGGTGCCATTAAGGGAGAAGCTTATGATGAGACCTCTGAAGTGCTCCCTGGCATTGGTCTCCAATCCACCAGCAGTCTCTGGACCCAAGGTACCAGTCTGTGGAACGACACAGTGGGTAGTCATGCTCCTGACTCTGGTCTCTGGTCCTTTGGCACCCAGCTGCAGAGGGAAAACACTAATTTCTGGAATGCTGTTGGTTGCCTGAGTGCTGGCACCAGTCCTTGGGCTCCTGGCATAGATGTCCATCTTCCCAGCTCTGGTCTTTGAGCCCATATAGGAAGCACAAGGACAAGAGTCAGTTGTGAGACTGTCAGGTTTCCACTACATCTCTCCAGCATTGGAAAACCACGCCCTTGCCATGGTGCTGAAAGGTGACCATTTTGGCACCTCCCTGTTCACTGACATGCAGTTTGGACTTGGTTTGGGAGGAAGTGATCCTGCCCAAAAGACAGTTTGCTGACATAACTGCAGGCTGCCCTTTGGCACCCCAAGTGGGAATATGGCTGCAGGGTCAAAAGTTAAGGCCATGGCCATTTTTGGAATCTGTGGAGTTTGTCTATGACCATGGATTTCCAAGGACATTCCCTTTCTGGAGACTTGTTGCCTCTGTCATTGATGGCTGTTCTTCTGGCACTGACCCTAGATGGTGGGATCTAACCAGGAAGAAGGCCCTTCAGCAGATCGAGAAGGTGTTACCCTGGCTAGAGAAGATGACCCTGATTCTCTGCCCCATCAGCCACTGCCTCCTCTCCCAACAAAGCTGTGGCAGGACCTAGCACTATGATTTTAGCTGATGACTTCAGGGCTTGCCAGGAGCTGCTCAGTCAGCTGGTGTTGAATATAGGCTCAAGGTGGAGGAGCAAAAAGAACCCATGAGTGATCTGTCTGGCATCCTGGTAATGGCAACCCCATCCAGTGTTACCTGCCTGGTCCATGAAGGTGAGGTGAAACTTGCAAAGACCCTTGGTTCCACACTCTGACCCCCAAATGTACGTCTACACCCATCTCTCTCCAGGGTCATAAATAGTAGCAGAAGATAATGAAAGGGACAGGAAAGGGCAGGTGACTTCCATCCCAAAATATAAAGATACAAAAAAGCTTGGACTTTTTGGGTGAAAAGTGTATTCCATGGCAAGCCTGTAACTGGCTGTATCTAAGCAGCATGCCCTGCTGAGCAGATGTGATTTTAACATCTGGCAATCATTGGAGGGCTTTTCAGACTCCCTGCCACAAACCTTGTAACAGAAATTTGAGGCTGTTGGAGCTGTTTTAGCAGGCAGCCCCAGATGCAACAATCAGCATTCAGAAACATGACATCTGGGGTGTCAGTGGGAAGGCATTGTGGTTCCAATTGTCGGGCCTCTCACTTTAGGTCCAACAATCCATCCAGGAACCTCCCTTTAATAGGGTAGCCCTGTTTGCCAACCAGGTGGACTCCAGGCTGCATGGTCTGAAGGACTCAAAGGCTACCTTACATTCTATGGGTCTACACAGTCCATCCTTCACCAGAAGGCATTTCACATCCCAGCAGCTGTGGAGGTTTTGGGACCAGCATAGAGGAGATTCAGGTGTTTGGTAAACCACCCTCAATTTCAAGGATGCCTATTTCCATTTCTTCGTCTTCCATGGCCTTATGAGGTCCCTATGCTTCGTGGTCAGCTGGCAGCACCATCAGTTTGTGGTGGTGCTCCCCTTTGGCCACTCATCTGCACCACACGTGTTCACCAGATGCACAGTGCTGGTGGCAGAATACCTCAGCCTTCCCTGAACTTGGAGAATTGGCTCCTTTGGGGTTACTCAAAGACGTTAAGTCCAACTCACTATTAAGCAGACACGAAAGAGGAAAACACTGTTTTTCTTTGCTAACGTGTGGCTCAAAGGTGTTCAGGCAGACCCATAGGCCCAGAATGCCATCTCAAGCCAATACACAGGCCTAAATACTTATACAAACATACATCATATATTTGTACCCTACAAGCTGGCAGGCCCTACGTGTTGGTGCATACACAAACTGGCTCTAGGGATATCCCAAGGGAAAAAATTCTGGTACTGGTGTATGAGGCATGCATGCTGGTTTAACTGAGAATAGACATGAGCAACACATCTTAAAAAACAACAGTTATGAAACGTAGATAATCCATTCTTTTCTTTTTCCAATCTATGAATTAAAAAAAAACAAAATAGGTGGGATAGGATTAAATCTACTAGTTCTAAAATCTTGAAGGTCATGGTGACCAAAAACAATCAATCCAATTTATTAATTGCTGTAACTATCTCCTTAGTTTAATAAAAAAAAAAGTTAGTTTTAAATGTAAACCATTTTAATTGAGATTAGATGTTAGGAAAAACTTTCTAACTCTAGGGAGTTAAAATAGAGCTTAGAATATTCTGAGATCTAGAATAGGCTTCCAAGAGGCCTGTGGAATCTCATCCATTGATTAGTTTTAAAAAAAAGTTTGAACAAATGCCTATGAGAGTTGATCTAGGTTTACTTCATCCTGCTACAGTGTAGGGGGCTGGTCTTCATGACTTCTTGAGGTTTCTTGCAGCCCTGTGTTTTGTGTTTGATACATTTACTGATTTTTCTTACATATCCAGTATACTTAAGGTTAATTTTATTAGTGGAATTAAGTCATCTTAAAATGCTCTTTTTGTGCATTTTTAGTTAAGTTCCAATTTCCCCTCAAAGGCAGCTCGACACAAATTACAAGTAAAAATTAATCTTCTAGTAAATAAGAAATGCATCATTCACCATTTTCTAACATAAACTAAATGTAAAAATGAAGAATGAATGTTATAGCTATGTAATGGCTTAAGTTACACACTTCTGGCTCTTTGTGTGTATAAAATTTATGTTAAGCATTATAATTGATTAAATAAATGTGTATAGATATAGTATGTCTTCTAGTTTGCAGAAAACAGAACTGAATAGTGTAAAAGCTATATTTAGTTGCACATAAGCGTGTTTTGATGTTTAGCAACAATACACCTCTATAATTTTTTCCCAAAGTGGTTCTTATAGGTTGCTATATGCGTAAATACCCTATAAATAATAATTAAAAGAAGTGTGGGTGTAAAACAAGTTGAAAATCAATAATTTAGGTCATCGTTAAATCAGTGATTAAAATCACTGGTTTAAAATCAATCCACCCCCCCATTTCTCTGACAACTCAGTCTCTGTCACTACATCTTCCTGACCCCTCACATCAGTTACTTAAAAGCAACAGGGGTCAAACAGCAGTCAGGGAGGAGGAGCAGCATCTTTGATGTTTAAAGATTGACGATGAACACCTAAACAGAAGAGAACAGTCTTTCCTCCATGTTAAAATTACATACTTAAAATGTAATACTGTCATCATGAAACAAAAGCCTGCTTATCCACTACCTTCTCCTCCTCTACCCTAACCCATCTACCCATGCTTTCCCCAATAAACATATGCAACACACAAGTGCGCACAGACCTACTGTAACAGAGCAGGGATGCCCAGCTCCACAACATAGGTACATTCCAAAGCTTTTTAATGTTCTTTTGATAACTTGAAAACAGTGGAATTTCCCATACAAAGAACTTTATTTACAGTTAAGATTGCTCAAATACATTTCTTATTAATTCAGTCAGTTAACATAAAGCAACAGAAACTACATATACCTTACCACACAAATATGATAGTTCTCAAATGCGTATAACAGACTCTTGACCTCTGCAACAAACACTTTTTTACATTTTCAGCTTTTATCCATCCTTCAAAAGCAGTGCTTCTGTTCTAAATTGTCCGCAGATGGTAACTATACGTTCTCTAATTTGTAGACATTTCCAAAACATTAAAGGTGAATGGAAAAGCTCCTGGTCCCACAAAATGGAATTATCTTGTAGAACAGGATTTTTTGTTTTATTTCATTTCAGAGGGGCCAGAGCTGCAAATTTCAGAGACTGTTGCCTAGCTCCACAGCAGACACGTAATGGAGGAAGTAAAATGGTTGGCGCCTATCTGTGAGCCAATTTTGTCTGCCCAATTATCTGACTCTGTATTTGTCATCGGTAAAGTGTGTTAGCTGCACACCCTGTCTGAGAACTCCGACAATTGCTCATGTGGCTCTTAGGTTGGAAGAGTACATTTGAAGAATTACATTATATAGGGAGCCATTTGGAATAGCCATTTCTGATGTTAATATCCTGCTTTTACTCTTTGTGTTTGTGTAGTAAGGTCAAGAGAAGGATTTTGTCTAGGATGGCTAAGTGTTTGACATGTGAGGGGGACACTGTTTTTGGGCCTGTGTGTGTTTGTGTAACTTGATAACAGCAACAAACTTAATTGATATTTTCTTGTAAACAATAATACCAAATATACTAAGTCATAGTCTTGTCACAAAACAGATGCAGGCTTCTGCACAGTGTATTAATTAGAATAATTGGGCAGTAGAGAAGCCATAGAAACAGAAAATGTGCTGTACATTTAGATGAGGTCATAGCCAGGACGCCTTATGGGTGGTAATAAAATGTTGATGATTGACACAGTTGATAAGCCCTGATACCTCTAGTTTCTGATCTTTTTATGGGATTTTTAAGTTCTTCCATACCATTCATCCTATAATCCAAAATGGTACTAAATTATTGAACACCATATTATATTCAGCTTATGTGTGTAAGTAAATGAGCCTTGCATTCTTTCTTGGTTTAAGGGCGGGGGAGGTTAATAATCCCCCCTCCACCATTCGCCAGTCTGTCTATTTAATGTACCGGTATGGCCGCTATTACTCCGTTATCAGAATACCTTATGGTCTTCAATCAATATCCTCCCTTCCAGGTTACTTTTGGAACTGCTTGAACTTCTCTTTGACAAATTCAACGCTGTAGCTGCTGCTCATTCCGTGGTCCTGGGACATCTTCAGCAGACTGTGACCTCTCCACCCAGTCTGTATGATGGTGATATCAAGTTGTATGACATGGCAGATGTGTGGGTGAAGATCCAGGATGTTTTGCAGGTAAGGATCTCTCAAACAGTCATGCACTCAGTTTAGAATAGCAGTTTTTGATGACAGGATGCAGAGAATTCATTCATGTGGGAGCTCAAGAAGCATCCGTGCTGGAACTTGCTTTTATTGTTGCGTAAAAGTCTGTGTTATTAAAATGGACTGCTAGGTCCCAAAGCATATGAACCCCACCAATCAATGTCATCTTTGACTTCATCTTTATGGTATGTAGAGAGGTGATGGGAGTTACCTGCCAAGTTACCAAATGATGTTATCAAAAGCTTTCAAACAGTAATATTTTATTCAATGTTGTTACCTTGTCGCATCTTTCTGTCACATAAAGTGTCACAACTAAAGCCACTTGTCTTCTCATGTTATCATTCCTTTTTGCAGTCAGCTGAAACACTGAGGTTGGGGCTGCTGCCAGCATATTTTCTCTGAAGACTCCTCAGAGTGGTGTACTCTGCTGTACTGTTCCTGTTCTGCTCTACGTAGCTTTTTATGCAATGTTCAGAACTGGTTGCTGAGGCGTCACAAAGGGGTAGCCGTGTTAGTCTAGTCCAGCAAAACAAATGAGTTCTGTGGCGCTTTTAAGACTGTTTGTATCATGTTAGCTTTTGTAGCTGAGAAGTTTCCAGTAGTGCTTTGACCAAAGTGACTCTTATCTGTCACCTGTTTGTTCCCATGTCTTCACCCCAGGAAGAGAAGTGTCTGCAGTGGTATTTTGTTTTTGAATTTACATATTTAAGGAACCCCCACTGATATATATTTGCTAGAAATGGCAGGGTCAAAGAAGTGCACCTGGCACTTGCAGAGGAAGAAGAAGTTTCTGATGGTCCCTGGGAGAGTTCATTCCATGGTCCTGGGCTGGCCTCACGAAGAAAGTTGTGTCTTCTGCATGGAGAACCTTCACCCTTATTGTATAAAGTTTCGTGTCTTATTTGTGTTTTTTCCTGTTTACCTGCACTGTGGCATTAGAACACTCTCTTCCTATACGTTTGACTGCTCACATATCATATATATGTGACTTAAGTAATTCTGAATGGTTTCACCAGCCCTGCACCATCTCCTCTCTTTCCCATGGGCCTCTTTCTAACTCCCTAGCAGCTTCAGTGTTCAGTAGAACTGTTCCTTTCTCTCCCAGATGTGGGTTTCAACCCTCCTACCTTTTATTATTATACCTGCCGAACCTCAGGATGGCTAATAGTCAGCCACAGTCACGCTGTGTGCGAGTAGAGCTGACTGGAACATGTTAACAAGTTCCAAAGGAGCAGCTGTGTTACTCTAGTTCAGCAAAACAAACAAGGAGTCCTGTGGCACTTTTAAAGACTCAAACATTTATTTATCACATGAGCTTTCGTGGGAGAAGATCCCGCTTCGTCAGATGCTTTGAAGATTGGGGACTTCCAAAATGGGAGGAAAATGCTGCTGTTCCCCAGTGTTTGATTCTGAACTACTGCACTGATTTGCTGGTATAGTATGCCTTAACCCCATGACTTTACACTTCCTTGCATTTATTTTCCTTCCATTCTGTAAGTTCCCTCATCTTCAAAGTATCTGTTAGTCTTTAGAAGTGCCACAGGACTCCTTGCTTTTTTTTTTTTTTTGGAACATGTTAGAGACAGTGATTAAGTTTGTGGGTAGCAGCAGAGTGCCTATTTCATGCTTTAGCAATGCCATCATTGCCCTTAGGGGCCAAAAAGCCTTCAAGGTCTGGCAGTTCTGCCAGTCTCACTCTAGGGAACAGAGGCTGAGGAGCGAGAATCTTGAAAATGTTACTTTCAGTGAAGCGGAATTACAAGGTAAGTTAATTTTCCTTCATCGACAAGATGTTGTGATGGTTGCATCCTTGAAGAGTGGGGAAGTCATGAGTGCATTACGCACTTTACTCTGAACTACAACCAGACAACTTTTATTCTGGACAACCCGCATGCAAACCCACTGTGCAGAAATTACGTGCACCTCATGTGTGACAGAAGAACTGAGCTGAGAGAGCGTCAAATGTTGTTAGTGGGAATCTTTATTTTAACATTGCACCTGTGAAACTTAGTTGTTAGGAGCCTGACTGTGCAGAGGTCAAAGGATCATAATACCCGCCCCACCCCCCACCAAAATGATTTCAGGTTGCTTTTCTATTAAAATGACAGTAATTGAGACTCCGTAATCTTGCGCCTGTCCGGGGCTGGAAATAAGTGCTGGGTTACTGTGAGAAGCTGGGACTCCTTTATTTCTCTTTGAATAGAGCTCCTGATTCTCTAATAGGAGGGTCACCAGCACAAGTGGCTGGTGAAAATGTTCTTTGTGGTGGCTAGGTAGATGGGATGGGGTGGAGGTCCCTACCCCGGTGCGTGTGTGGAAGGAGTCTGATTTCTTGGGGGTGCCTCGGGCCCCACTCTACAATGTGTTTGGGGGATCACTGTCTATCCCAGCGCTCTGTAGCAGGAGAACCCGTAAGTGTGGATTAGAGAGTGAGCCTGCTCCACACGCCTCCTTCAGCAGCTGTTCCTGCCCCGTAGGGCTGGGCCATGATCCCACCCACTGTCCGTTGACTTGTGCTACTAGCAGCTGAAGGGCTTGATTTTGTGCTTGTGAAGACAGCAAGAATCTCATTGTCTTTAAAGTTGCTCTTCTGGTATTAGAGTAGGATGAGACCTGCAGGTTTAAAAATCCTTTAAGGTAGTTATCATTTAGTTTGCTTTTTAAGTGTTTGACATATTAATGCTAATTTGTTAAGTTTTGGACAGTAGGTGAGGTTTGGAAACTTTTTTTTTCATCTCTGCTAGAGGAATGGGAAGTTCATCTCTGAGCATGTCATATACATGGCTGTTCTTTAAACCTTTTGTAACGCTCAGGTCAAACATTAGTTCAAGCAACTTGGCAGTGGGGTCCTTGTCATATATTTCAGTCATTGCTATTTTTAATTTGATGCCAAAACAAACAAAGTGAAATATGGCATATAAAAGGAATAGGAGAGAAGATTGTTTGGTGCTAGCAGGGGTGGAGAGGATAAATAATTCTCTGATCCAATTTCTTGTCTGGTCTTGTGGTAATTTGTGAACAGACCCCAAAGATAGTGCCGGGCAGATGCTGACAGACCCTCCCCAGATGGACTACAACCTTTAGGCAGGGTTGATGGGTGTTCGTATGGAGCAAACCAGAACTGGCAGGCAGAGAGAGCACAGTGTCTGTTTCTGACATAACTCTGTCTGGTATTTCATTTGCTATAACTGCAATCTAGACCTCTCCAGAAGCATTACGCCGCTGCGGCAGAGATAGAGTTGGGGGACTGAGCCCCTCCACCCAAGCCACCAGCTGTGTTTGTTAATAAGAGAGTGGACTCTAAAGTTGTGACACTTGTGGAAGTAGAAGAACCTTTACTGGCCTGTGGTTAAATTGTGCCCTCCCTGATTCTTGAGCAACAATAATTTAAGGACTGAAATGCCACATGTTTGGGAGGAGGAAGAGGAAACTTTTCTCTGGCAGGCTCATTTTTAAAAGCAATGTTTGTTTAAAGGGTTTAAGAAGGATGGAAGATATTGAAAGAAGACAGATTAGTGGCAGAAGTGAAGTAATGCAGTCAAAGATGAATGAACTGTATTAATGCCTGGGCAATGTATCCCCTGCCTCTTCAATTTTTCACATGTATAGCACATCCTCTTGTAGCATGTCTGCAAGTGTGATATATTAGAATAATTTTGTCTACATGCATGCATACATACGTAGGGCTGGGCACATATGTTGTGGCGGAGAGACATGCTTGTGAGAAATGTGAGGCCATATTAATTTTTTTGAATGGTTCAAATGACCTGACTTGTAGTTCTCTAGATATCTGAATTGTTCACAGAAATATTCACTGTTAATGCAGTATGCTATTTTGCGTGTGACAGAGTTGTATGATACCAGCTAGTGGCATTCTGGATAAAGCGACTTTTGAGTATGCAGGTTCTTTTCTACTTTCGATATTAATTAAGAAGGAAATAAAAAGACATTGTGAGATAATGAGCTCAGTAGCGTCTGGTGACCCTTGAAATTTGGGTGTCTGAGGACTAAGAAATCCATGTGCCAGAATATTAGAACAATCTTGCTCAGTGAGGTGTGGTTTCTAATCCTGTTTGATTTTTGTTTGGTGCTTTCACATATTTGTATGGGTGTCATCCTGATGTGTCTGTGCAGCTACAATGTAGCAAGAGAGGTTTAATGTGCAGCTACAATGTAGCAAGAGAGGGCAACAAAAATGATCAAAGGGCTGGAGCACAAGCCCTATGAAGAAAGACTGAAGGAACTAGGCTTATTTAGCCTGCAGAAGAGAAGACTGAGGGGGGATTTGATAGCAACCTTCAACTACTTGAAGGGTTGCTCCAAGGAGGAGGGAGCTCGACTGTTCTCGGTAGTAACAGAGGGCAGAACGAGAAGCAATGGTTTCAAGTTACAGCTGGGGCGGTCCAGGCTGGATATTAGGAGAAACTTCCTTACTAGGCGAGTGGTGAAGCATTGGAATAAGCTGCCTAGGGAGGTGGTGGAATCTCCATCTCTGGAGGTGTTCAAGGCCCAGCTGGACAAAACACTGACTGGGATGATCTAATGGGAGTGGTCCTGCTTTTTCTGGCAGGGGGTTGGACTAGATGACCTATGAGGTCCCTTCCAACCCTATGATTCTATGAAAATTCTGTTTTAAATTTTAGCCTGACATTTTACTCATGTTGCTAATTAAGTTCTTTAATTTAACATTTGTTGGAATGTAGCTCTGGAGAGGATGGTTACTTCAGAACTAAGTATTTGTTTGAACACCACAATGAGGCACCTGCAGTTGAAAGTTGTAATAATGTGGATAACTGCTACAGGATAATGATTAATGGGATTCGAAGCTTTTTCTGGCTCTGCTAAGGTGTTTTGTGAATCTTTCTTCCCAAAAATAATGAGAATTGCCATTAAGGCAGTATTGTGTAAACGGCAGAATGGTGCATGCACCGTGTCACAAGGTCTGAAGGCTTAGAGTGTGGCATTTTTGTCTTGAATGGTTTCGTTTTCCATCATCTTGTCTGTAACTCCCACAGCTCAGATAGAATCCATTGTGTAGTTCGTTGAGAGCCTCGTTTGTCCCTCTGTATTAGTGTCAGAAGACAGCTGAGAGGCAGACTGGAGCAGTAGGTGTTATTGGGTGTCCTAGCTTTCCTTCCATGTTAGCCAGGGCCTTCCTTCACCTCCTGTATGCCGTCTTTGATACTGAGGTAATAAAAATATGCAGCCATCTGACCCTTTAGAGTAACATCAACAGTCAGTTAGATCCTGAAATGTCACTTAGCTGGGGATATGCCAGTCATTTTGTCAGCTGTGTGCTGTCAGGGTACAATGCTTGCTGCAGCAGAAATCCAAGAAACATCATAACTGTATATCTGAATTGGAGGGTGTCCACTGGGTGAGGTATCCTGCCACTGGGTAAAGCCTGTACCACATGGTTCAGAGAACAGGCATGTTTCCCCTTTTTGTAATAATAATAATACTCTCCATTTATATCCCTTCCATCCAAAGTTCTCAAGATTCATTATAAACATCAGATTGTTTAACTGGCAAAACCTGCGTGAAGTATTTTACAGATGGGAAGACTGAGAAGCACGGAGATTAAGTGATTTGTGAAGCTCATGCAAAAAGCCTTCCAAAATAGGACCTGTGCTTACTACCTGTCAGTCCTGTTTTTAAGTAAAAGACAATCCTTCTGCACTTCAGTATGCTGTATTATTTCATAGCTGGGAATAGCAGAAACTTTAAATCATAAAAAGGCTAAGTCATCAGTCCTTGTTAATAGTAAAATCCCTCCAGAATGTATGTGCATTTTTTCATATAGTTGCCTTCAGTCCTTCTGTTATAGGTGGGCAGGGAGTATGGCTAAGTGATTCCTGCACAAGCCTGTGGGGACATCTTCAGAGCAGAACGCTTTGGAGTAACCATTGATTAGTATCCATGTCCGACTGCCTGTGTGTGAGGAGCCACACAGCAAAGTCATACCCAAGTTGCTGTGCACTCATGTGCTTTTGCTTCCCTGTGTATGTTGTGAGACCTTCCTGGTGCTATATCTAAGGCTTCTTTGTGCTGCAGTAAGCTGAACCATTCTCGATTCTTTCCCAGTGACTTGTGTGAGAACTTGTCAGTGTTTGTGGGCACATGGGAAATTGTGGGAATGCTTCAGAGAATAATGAGCACTCAAATGATTTAGCTTCACTGAAAAGTGGATGAGTCACCGCAAAAATTAGGGAGGCACCTGGACTTTCATTTATACCCCCATTTGGGCCAACTAACTCAGATGGAAAGCACCATTAAGGTTGCGTGACAGTTTTATGTGTGAACAGAAAAGGGTTTACAGTCAACTTTGACTTTTCTTTGGGTGTTAACTTTACATTGGAGGAATACCTTGATGCTTAACTCCTGGTTTTTAATTCTGACTCCCTCACTGATAGCCTCTCCTTGGACAAATTGCCTGACTGCTCTCTAAGTTTCTCCATCTATAAAATGAGGATATTATCGTCTTCAAAAGGGTATTGTGTGGCATAATTATTTGTAAGGTACTTTAATATCTTTGGATGAAAAGCAGTAAAGTAGTATAGGGTATTTAATGTTGTTTGTTTCTATGAAGTCATGTGAAATGTTGACAGCATATATGCAATCTATACAATGACGCTGTGGTTTCCTCCGAAGCTGAAGGTGTATTCGTGACTTGGCTCTTTGTTTCCTTTCACATGGCCTTAAGTGCACTGAACTGGCTCTGAAAATCTAAATGGTTAGACTCATTAACATGGCTCTTTCATCTAAAGGAGGATGATGTTTATGAAAGTAGGTTTTCTACTTCTTTTGAAAAATTCAACTTCAGCCAGACTGGCTGTGCAAGGGAGCAATGTTTTCTCAAAGCTGCTGTTCTTTCAAAGTCAGACTAGATCTTTGTACTGCTTCAGTTCTCTCTTTGTTCCCTGTTTCTTATCCTGAAAGAGACTCATTTGCAGTTTACATCATTTCTTAAAAAAACAGGCTTGTGGTATGTAGATAAACTTAATGATTGCCCTAGTTTGGGTGTTGAGTTTTTCTTTGTCAGTATGTGGGATTGAGAACATAAAATATTTAAATTAGCTCATGACTTTAAAATAAATGCTTCAAAGAGAGGTCACAAGCTAACCGGACACTATAGATAAGATTACTCTCATTCCAACAGATGCGCTGTCCAAGTCGGGCTGACCCATATTGGCAGTGCGGCATGGCAGAAATTTGCATGACTCCTGTTGCGGTATAGCTTTTCTGAGGCTAGAGGTATTTTAGCCCTGGGGTGTCAATCTACTATTTTACGAGGTCTAACATTTACTTAAAGTTCAAAGAGATAAAGATTTTGAAAACATTAATTGCCTTCTATGTAGTGTACAATCAGCCACTGAAATTCACTGTCACAGGCGCTCACTGAGGCTTATAGTTCAGTGCATTTAAAAAGAGGATTAGGTCGCGTGAGGAGCATGAACAGCACTTGCCGCTATGTGAGCAAGAACAAAAACATAACCACCCCTCCTGCAATGTGCCGCTTCAGTTCAGGGAAGGGTGATGCTTCTGGGGTTCAGCTGGATTTCTTTTCTTCTGCATTATTTCCTTGTTCAATTAACCCGATGGATCATGGGAGCTTTTCTAGATTCATGTGTACATATTGGCATCGTATAGGTACCTTAGAGTTTTCTTCACCCTTCAATTAATTAAGCAAGATGGAAACTGAACTAAATATACATGCATATATAGCCTATTCGACTGTGCTGTAGAGCCTTCATTGTATTATAATAGCTCACAAATTGGCCCTGATCACTATTTGGATCAAAGACTTCAGGGAAAATCTAGGTGTTACAGTAAGAAATTCTAGCAAATCAACAAGTGCTGATGGTGATTTGGGTGCCTTTCCCACTCACTAGGTTTTAAACCCCCCCACCCCCCCAGTATGGTGTTTGGAGTGCATTATCCTTCTGTTGCCCTGTTTTTCAGAATTGTAAAACAGAAATCCTGGCCACCTTTTTATCATTAAATATCCTCTCGTGCTTTTTGTGTAAGGGTAATGTGGCAAATCTGTGTGAAGAAAAGTTTCACTGTCTTAACATTCTGTTGTATGTTGTTTTTCATTTTCTGTCCTAACTGTGGTGCAGCTTGGAAACATGTCAGAGATGATCTATGTTAACTTGGTCTTGCCTCAGCACAGAAGGGTGGACTTGATGAGCTCTCAAAATCCTTTCCGGCCCTACATTTCTGCGATTGTTTTTTATCAACAATGTGTTTTAAAAACAGCAAACAAATGCCAAAACGAGCAATAAAAACCCTCCCAAACACAGCATTTTACTTGAGTTATGGTGACTGTTGAATGATACTGATGGGGTCAAATGCAAATGACACTTGGGATACAAACAGCGGGTATCATGAATACTTTAATGGGATTTGCTACCAATTCTGAATTTTGGCCTGCAGATTGAGGCACTCTAGGTGCTTTTCAGGTTCAAGGCACTATATCCATCTAAGGTCATTGTAATACTCCTTTGTTCTTGTTGATAACTGTTCTAATATCAGTGATTTGGTGCACAGTCTGTAATCTAAACATTACACAGAAAAAATCATTTAATTTTAGGATGCATTAGAGGTGCAAGGAAACCAAGATGTTTGCCAAATGGTAAAGGGATAAACTGGTAGGAGAAAGAAATTTCAGTGTCAGGCTTCAAAAGAATATTACAAATAATGGAGCATTAAAAAAAAACAACCCAAAGTACATGATGGATGGGTGTCCTTTAATGATTAATACTGAAAAATGAGGAAGAAATAATGAGAGAGCTCCCACCAGTTACAACCTGCCATGATCTAAAAACCAAAAGAAATATTACAGTTGTGGCCACAACTGAGATCAGAGCCCTGTTGTGCTTGGCTCTGTACAGGCTCATAGTATGAGACTGTCCTTCCCATTAAGATCTTACAGTGTCAGAGGCAAAGACACATCAAGGGTGGGGTGGAACCAGAGGCACAGAGGCAAGATGTTTTGTCCAGAGTCACATAGCAGACCAGAGCAGGAACTAAAGTCATTGTTCCCCGAGTCCTAATACAGGGCCTTATCTAGTGCATCACAATATAGTAACAAATGGCTTCTGAGAGCAGATGGAGCAAATTTGCGTCGGTAGCTATTGTTCAAAATGCATCACTTTGAGGTGTCTCCCAACAGTTTTAAAATCATGAAGCATCCGTTTCTCATTAGTACTGTTGCGGAGCAGATCAAAGTATTTTTCCAGTGAGATTGTGAAGTGGTCGGTGCACTTGAAATTAAGCTTGCATTTCAGACTGCCAACACAACAATTTTTGTTCTGAAAAAGTGGTGTACTCAAATGTATAATTAGAAAAGGAGGCAAGCCTAGAAATTGCTTTCTAGTATTTTTCTGGACCATTATTCAATGGGAGACTATAGAGGAGATTAAACAACATATGCTTTAAATACCTCTGCCTTAAATTGGTTCCCTAGACTCTTGAAAGTCTCATCAGTTGAGCCAATGTCCTGTGTTTTGATTCTTATTAGCATCCTCTGCTCTTCATTCTTGCAGCTGGATTGCCAGAAGGTGAAGATTGTGAGTGGTTCATCAGCGTTGTGTGAAGGGTTTGTGTTGGCATAAACCCACAGGTGGCTTTTTTCATGTTGTTTTCTTTTTGTGTGTGTGTGTGTGTGTGTAACACCTTTATTCACACTTAGCCCCTGTGCGACCGGTTTCGGAGACAGTGTTAGACGCATACTTATCAGCATCATAAAAAATACTATGGACAGGAAAAGACCAGATGGTTATGATGTCCATGCTACAAGAGGTCTAGTAGGTCAGCTATGCATGTAGCTTCATGTGGTAAACACCTACTAATATTAGAGAGCTCCTGATAACCCTGGGAAAAGATTTTTAAAAACTTTGCTGTTTCAAAACCTTTGTTATGCAATGTTGTACATGTGTTGTATTCTTTTTCCAGTTCTCTTTAGTATGCATTACATTTGCAGGACAATAGGCTAGGGACTTTTTTCCGGAGTTCAACTGCTTGTGCTGTTTATTCTGACCCAAAATCCTAATTTTGTGTCTGTCTGTTACTGCATGTTTCTTCAGTAACCATTTTTGTGCATAAAACAACTATAATTTGTCAGTTTATTGAGCTCCCCTGTATTTTCTTTTTAATAAAATGATAAATGTTTGAATTTAGTATTAGGGAAAGGTGCTTGGTCTGATAGTCTTAGAGATTGAAATGTCTTTGTTTAACCAGATTTGCAGCAATTCAAGGCGTCTCCTGCTTCATCCCATTTGGGGTGTTTCATCTGTGGCTTGAAATAAACCCCTTCTGCCAGGAGAAGGGGGGGAGTCTAGTTTCCATGGCTTGGTCACCACTTTTTTGCAAGCCTGCCATTCATTGGTGCTGGTAGGTTTTGGTACATGAACGCATCTGAAACTGTGTCAAAGCGTACCAACTCTCTTAATACAAACCAGCGAACAACTTGAAGATAGTCTTTTTTTTATGCAGCTCTCCAGGGAGTTGGATATTACCTTTATTTTGCAGATGGGGTAACTTAGTGAGCATAAGGCCAGATTTTTCCGAAGCATGCACTCCTTTTAGGTCTGTGGGCTTTTCTGGGTGCTTATTTTAAGGAATGCATGGTAGGTTTGCTGGGATGTTGAGTATCTTCAGCTTCCACTGACTCTGAAGTGTTTAAAACATGGAATTGGCCTTGTCTTGGGATGTCTCCCTCACACTGGTCATGACAGGGTTAAAAGGGCTCTGGGAGCTGCATCTAGTCAGAGCCCAGTGGTGCAGTATAAGAGGGAGGGACCAGGCAGCATTAGGTGGTATCTCTCAGGAAGAGCTCGAGCGGTTGGAAGGGTAGGACCCTGAACAGCATAGTGACTGGCTGCTGGGACAAAGTGGAGCCAAAGCCCTGATTTAAGGGCCACAGAGGTACTGGGGGCTGCAGGGAAGCAGCCCAGGGAATACTTGCAGAGACTTGAGGGAAGCAGTGATGCACCTAGTTGCACTTAGGGTCCCTGGGCTGGGACCCGGAGTAGTGGGTAGGCCCAGGTCCCTCCCTGCCCTCCCCCAGACCTTCAGTAGCTTAATGAAGGACTGCAGCAGCCATTGATGCAAGCGACACAGCGGGGACTGTTGAATCCCCCAGAAGCGGGGAGGACATGGGTTGTGGCATGGCTAGAGAGCTGAAGCTGGTGGAAGACGTGGTGGCTCTTGACAGAACAGAGGAGGCTTACCCCCTGACACCGAGAGTGGTGGTGCACAGGTCTCATACAGGGTTGCCCACTTGAGTTGTTTCCTGAAATAACATTGCCAGGAAGTGCCCATCCGGCATGGTGTGCTTCCAGCCCATTGCAGGCCAGTGGGGTCCTTCTAAATGACTTTGTTCACATGTTTAATTTCACCTGTGCTAGAAGGTCATTGACTTTTACATAAGGTCAGCCACTTCTTAACTGAGAGAATGCCTTGCAGGCACCTTCCCTTCAGATGCACATAACTTTTAGTTATCTTGGTGTGATTTAAGCATCTTGAAATGAGAAGAGCCAGAACCATGTGGTTGGACAGCTGTTTGTTGACCACTAGCGGTCCACAGACTGCTGTCAAGGAACTTTTGTTGTACATACCTTTATTCTAGTTGCTCCAGCCCAAGTCTTTAGATGGAAACATTTCTTCTTTCCATGCAGGGGTTGAGGATGTCGTGACACTCACCTTAAAAACCTGTTTTTATTAGTTTAGAACTCATTTGTTAAAAAAATATGCTTTGGGCTAAAGCTCGGCAAGTAAGAGTTCAACATGAGAGAAATTGATATATGTAAACAAATGAAAAATTGCTCTTTTCATTTTATAAAATCAATATTAAATATAGGAAAGCAAAAGACAATTCTTGCTGTATAACTAGGTTTGATTGGAAAAATAAAGTGGTTAGTCCACAACAGCTTTTTAGTTTAAGAAAATATTGTACTGAAATGAATTTATTGAACCATTACTGGTTAGGGTGTTATCTGAGCCATTCTCTTTAAAAAAACGAAAAGAAAAACCAAAAAAAAAAAAAAAACCAAACCAAAACAAAACAAAAAACAAACTCTTGGAAGATTGGCGAGATTCTAGAGCACTGGCAGATGACTCTATATTTGTCCATTTATAAAAAGGGAAATAAGGACACCAGACCTGTTAGTTTAACTTCCGTACCTGTGTAGGTGATAAAACAAATAGTTAAGGAATCGATTTGCAAGCATCTAGAAGATAAGGTGATAAGTCAAGATGTATGTACCTAGAACAAATCATGTCAAATGAACCTAATAAGTTTTCTTTGAGTGGGTAGCAAGTCTTGTGGACATAGAGGAAGTGGTACCTGACTTATCTTGACTTTAGTAAGGTTTTTGGTATTGTCCATCATGAACTCCTCCTAAAAAACTGAGGGAAACATAGCGTACATGGAGCTACCACAAGGTGAGGGCCTAACTAGTTGGAAAACTGTTCCCCAAGTATAGTTATCAGTGGTTCAGAGTCAGACTGGAAGAGAATATTGAATGAAGTCCCACATGGATTGGTCCTGGGACCAGTTGTGTTCAATATCTTCATAAATGATTTAGATAATGGCACCAAGAGTACACTTCATAAAACTTGCGGATGATACCAAGCCGGGAAGGGTTGCAAGTGCTTTGGAAAGTAATATTAAAGTTCAAAATGATCTGAACAAACTGGCGAAATAGTCTGAAGTGTATAGGATGAAATTCAATGAGGACAGATGCAAAATACTTCTTAGAAGTGAACAGTCCATTGCACAAACAAAATGGGAAATGACTGCCTCAAAAAAAAGATGTGTGGATAGGGATCCAAAGGTCATAAGGGTTCACAAGCTGAATATAAATCAATGTAACATTGTTGCAAAAAATAAGCAAATATCATTCTAGGACAGTGGTTTTCCAACTTAGGGTTGAGACCCAGTGCTGGGTTGCAGATGCACAGGTACTGGTTCATGGCAGCCTCTGCTGGCACTGCCAAAAGACTGAAATGTATTGCTGAAATATGTAGCTGTTGGGTTGCAGGCATAAATTATTTTTTTTCCATTTGGGTCCTGAGGATAAAAGGTTGAAACCCACTGTTCTAGCAGGAGTGTTGTGTTAAAAAAAACAAACAAACAAACAAACAAAAAAAACCACAAGTAGTAATTCTTCCACTCTTACTTTGTGGTGATAAGGTCTCAACTGGAGTATTGTGTCTAGTTGTGGCTGCCACATTTCAGGTAAATGTGGATAAATTGGGAAAGCCTGGAGAAGATCAACACACATTATTAAAGGTCTAGAAAACATGACCTGTGAGGAAAGATTGGAAAAAAACCCCTGGGTTTATTTAGTGTGGAGAAGAGAAGACTGAGAGGGGATGTAAGAGTTTTCAAGTACATAAAAGGTTTTTACAAGGAAAAGGGAGAAAAATTGTTCTCATTAAACTTGGAGGATAGAAAAAGAAGAAATAAGTTTAAATTGCAGCAAGGGTAGTTTTGGCTGGACATTAGGGAGAAACTTCCCTGCTTTAAGGGTAGTTAAGCACTGGAACAAATTTCATAGGGAAGCTGTGGTATCTGCTTTATAGGAGGCTTTTAAGAATAGGTTAGACAAACACCTGTTGGGAGTGGCCTGGTTATTATGTAATTCTGCCTTGTGTGCAAGGAGCTGTATTAAGTGACTTATTGAGGTCCCTTCCAATCCTTCACTTCTGTGATTGTTTGATACTGTGTGCTTAGGGCTTGATTTCTGGAGGTGTAAAGCCTCCTCAGCACACCTACGGATGACTTGTAGATATTTTGCATCTCTGAAAGTCATTGTTCTTAATTAAGCCTTTCCCTGCACTCTCATTTGTATGATGATTGGAAGGTTGTTTCTCAGCAACCATACAACAGGTACACCTCTGATTTGTTAGTGGCCAACATAAGCTAATCAAAGTGTGGGCTGTGATTTGTATAAATTCTGAATAACACTACAGTGATTATAGAAGCCCCTCTGTCATGACTGACTGCAGTGTTCAGAACTCCCAGCCTTTCAGCTAGTGTGTCAGGTGATGTTTTTTATTAGATCAACGTCTGTTGGAACCGAAGAAGAGCACTGTGTAAGCACGAAAGCTTGTGTCTCTCACCAACAGAAGTTGATCCAATAAAATATATTGCCTCGTCTACTTCGTTTCTTTCACATCTTGGGACCAACATGGTATACAACAATAAACGTGACTGCTAAAACAGATTTTTCCTGGTCACTTCTTGTAAAACCAAACTGTACAGCACATTCACAAGAGGGTTAGAACACTGAGAAGGTTAGAACTTGTGGGGACGGGAAAAGAGAAGAATTAAAATCTAACTGTTTACAGTGTAAAATATTTAATTGTTGGTCTGATTTCTTTGTACCTTGTCTGTTAACCTGCACAAAGTGGGTTTGAAGTTGTACCATTCTTTATGTACCTGTAGGTGACAACACAAAGGCAGGGGGCAGCAGAGAATTAGGCATGGTAAATGCAGAGCCATGTACATAGGTGTTTGTTAGCCTGGGACACAGGTATTATTGAGTTAAGCATAATTATTGTACTGAACTGTTCACTCCCTGCTCTTGCTGTGCTGCTCTGGCTCTTGCAACATTGCCAACCCCAAGTGTTGGAAAAACCGTGTGACAAGCCTCCAAAATCATGAGGTTTTAAAAATAAATACTGAGTTCCGTATTTGGCTTCTGGTGTCTGAATCTCTGGGTTGGACATTTCCAAGCTTTTCCCCAAAGCCGTGAGCCCCAGAAGGATAACATTTTAAAAAAATGAAGGCTCAGATCTCAAAATAATCACAGAATTCTAGGCTGCCACTCTGCGAAAATTACCCAGCATTGCAAATGATGGCAGTACTGCCTCCGTAGTCCTTCTGCTTTTTTGGCTGCTATGCTCAGAATTTCTCTTACGGCCTTAGAATCTTGTTTCTGGCCAGCAATCACTCCACACATTCCCGGATGTCTTAGCACTCTTTCTGTTGGAGTGCAACTTTTCCAGAGAAGTGGGTGGCACTTGCTCAGCTTTAAAATTTAAATATAGGTAATTGTAGTGGTTGCCATTTGTGGCATAGATGACAACTGCTGGTCTGTATAAATGGCCTTTGTTCCCTGTCTTGTTCTCGAAGCATCAAATATGGCTCCTTGAACATTGCAGTGTTTGGCTGCGTATACATGTTAGCAGCAGCTGTATTTAGCTTAGACTCAGCATGCTAATTACCCTTTTTGGTAAATGGCTGGAAAAGACATTAACTGTGTCCATGCTAGAAACTGTGGAAAGCTATTTGCATCTGAGGAGAGGGGTGATGAGGGAATTAGTTAATTAAATATGGCTTGTATACAGTCATTCTACTCCTGGTACATAATTAAATGCCTTATAAAGCTCTTTGGGATCCTTGATTACTGGCAAAGGAGTCCAGGAACATGAGTTATTGTTGAGCAAGATCAGTGAGACTGAGAACTGAACAAAGAAGGGAGCATGAAATCAACAATTCAGTGTTCTTTGCAGTTGTAATAGAAACTACTCTTGGCTCAAGGTTGTCTCCGCTGGAAAAGCTTAGAAAGTGAAACAATGAGGTCCTTTCCAACCCTATGAATCTATGAAGAGAATAAAATGAGAAATGGATGGTATGTACTTTGTATAGTTGCCAATAACTATAAGCATGCAGTTTAAATAATTGCTTTTGCTTAGGGGGTTCCCTGTTTCTCCAGTTATTCTGTACCCCGTGTGTGTTTTTGTTTCCTAACATGCATTCAGAGTTAGCTTTACTGGTCACTTCTTACCATAATCATGGACTCTAAGGTCAGAAGGGACCGGTATGATCATCTAGTCTGACCTTCTGCACGATGCAGGCCACAAAACCTCACCCACCCACTCCAGCAATAAGCCTCTAAGCTATGACTGAGTTATTTAAATTCTCAAATCATGATTTAAGGACTTTAAAATACAGAAAATTCACCTACGGGTGAGCCATGACCCATGCTACAGAGGAAGGTGAAAAACTCGCAGAGCCCCAGCTAATTACGCCGGGGGGAAAATTCCTTCCCAGCCCCAAATAAGGCAATCATTTAAATCCTAAGCATGTAGAAGCTGTTAATATTGAAAGTCTTTTTGATTTGTTTGGTGAAAAGTTTATTTCTGATGTTGTTTGTATTGTGGGACTGCCTAGATATGTGGTAAGGTTCCATAGAAGAAAATCTGTAAACCTGTCTATGATGAAACGAAATATTCACCTTTCTTTAGGTTGTTAGGAACCATCTCTTAGAATTCTATAGCAGGGAGGTAGACTCTATGAGAAATCTGGGCTTAAGGGAGTTAGGTGCCCAACTTTCCTGGTTAATCAACATGATTTGGGCACCTGCCTCCCTTTGATGCCCCTTAAAATCCCAGCCCTAATTCTCTATTAAACTTGATAACATGGTTTAAAACAAAAAACTGTAGTAATCAGCATTGTGTGTAATGCCATGATCTTTTCCTAAAAGGAGAGTTACTTTGTTGGCTTAATTACAAAGAGCCTTTTTCCTTCTCAGAGACCTTTTAGAAAGAGGATGGTTTTTTTTTTTGCTTGCTTGGCCTCACTGAGTAGGTGCAGGTAGTGGTTGTGTGTGTGGTGGGGGGGGTGGGGTGGTTGTTTTTCCCCCTGCTTTTCCACACCTCACCGAAGACCCTCAGAGTAACTCTCTTAGGCCCATTAGTAGCAATGACAGTATTGAATATACTGCTTGTCAGGGTTATTTCACCTGCATGAGGGCTAGTCTTGTCTGTAACTTAACTCTCCAGCCTTAAATTATCAGGAATTGCTGTATATAAAAAACAGAATAATCCAAATCAAATAAACCTCCCAGCAGGTCGGTAAATAGATAAATCACTGTTTCCTCTTAAGCATATTATTCAGAGTCTTTCCCTGTTGCTCACAGATGACTGTGAAATAAACCAGCAGATTTACAGATGATTAGCTAGGACACAATAAAAGGATGATCTCACTTTATTACAATGATTTGGTGCTGTATTTCTTTTCAGTTTAATCAGAGTGTCACACGTCTTAGACTCTGTTAGAAAAATTGCATATCCCAACCACATTAGCTGCCAACGTGATAAATGATGGTGCACTTTAAAATGTTCCTCCTTGCTAACCTCTCAGGATAATTTACCTTAATTTGTGGTGATCAGCCTTTCCTTCAAAGCACATGTTGTCTACCACTGGCAACAGAAGAATGTGCGGCGGCAGTGTGTGGCCATCTAGAAGGACTTTGTAACTGACATTTTTCTGCAAGCCATGGCTACCTGGCGCATAACAGCAATGGTGATGGTGAAACCGCACCAACATACACTCAAGCTACAGGAGGACCTTGGTTGGCTGTTAGTAGTTAAGATTTATGACACGCTTTTGAGCAGTTTTGATTCCATCCAGTAAAGGAGCAGAGGTGCTGTCACACAAGCCAGTTCATTACCTTACCGTCCACATCGACTGTATCAATTCTTGCTTGCTGGGTTGTGCTCTCTAAGGCATCAGTATTCAAGTTATATGTAAGGAAGGTGGTGAGATTTTTTCTTCACATCTCACCCATGTTTGTTAGATTCCTGGGACCTTATAATTCCTCTTTCCCTTCAGGGTGAATGCTATTATACAGGATGTTGTAAGAGGAGCCTTCCATTCACAAGACTGAGGCAGGGTGGCTCAGTAGTTAGGGCACTATCTAGGATATCTGGGTTCACGTTCCTGCTCTATAGCAGACTTCCTTGTGTGACCAAAGGAGTCATTTAGCCTCTTTGTGTCTCAGTTTACCACATATAGACTAGGAGTGCCTCACCTCACAGGGGTTTTGTGAGGATAAATATGTTAAATATTGTAAAGTGCTCAATTACAAAAGTGATGGGACCGTATGAGTGCCTTAAATCGAGATGGGTGAATGGGCTCAGACACACTGAAGACAAAAATCCACCTTTTATCACAAGATTGCTACAGAAATTACCATCTTTTAGTATATATTTTTAAAAGAAGCCCCCAGATACTAACCTTACAGAATTGAAACTATGATCAGTCGGTTTCTGGGACACTTTATAGTAGAATTTCTCAGTGCATAACATCATACAGACAGTTGGAGAGCTGGCACCTAAGTATGGTTATTTAAGTGACATGGCAGTAACTTTTCATCTCCCTGTCTTTTCAATGTTTGAATTGCTCAAAGGGATAAGTTAAATGCTGAAAACTGTTTTCGATCAGAACATTAAGTTCTGCAAATACATTCCTGCTCTTAGCTGTGAGTGTTAGTTGCCATTATGGATGGATAGGCCAAAGTGCTGGAAATCTTCAGACCATATTACCTGGAATTGACAATAATTCTGATACAGTCTTGGAGTTGAGGGAATGGCTTTGGAGGAGAGATCTGTGCTGCAGACCTGGCACCTAAAATGAGTTGAGATGTCTGTCAGATTGCAGAGGGTAGCCATTTTAGTCTAGTTCAGCAAAACAAACAAGGAATCCTGTGGCACTTCTAAAGACTAACATACTTATTTAGTGCATGATCTTTTGTGGGAGAAAGCCCACCTTGTCAGATGTTTGAAGGTGGAGAACATTCTGTAACTGAGCGCTCTGTAAGTTCTCTGTATCCAAGCATTTGATGAGGTGGGATTTTCTTCCACAAAAGCTCATGCGTTAAATAAGTGTGATAGTCCTTAGAAGTGTCACAGGGCTCCTTGTTTGATATGCAAACTGGGTGCCTTCTCACTGGGTTCAAATAGAGCTCTTGAATGGCTAAGGGTCGGGGGTTAGCAACCCAAAAGATGAGAGGCCATTTAAAAAAATCCTTTAATAACCAAGTGTTTTGAGAGCCACAGTGGGTGTAGCTCTCTGGTAAGGGGAGCTGGGAGCTGGTGTGGCACCTGCCACAACGTCCCCTAGTGGTGGTTCCCTGGAGCCAGTAGGTCCCCTGCTGATGGTGAGCGAGCCTGGAGCCTGTCACAGGCCACCCACAGGATCCTCTGGTGGCAAGAGGCAGTCCAGAGCTGCAAGAGGGCAGCTGAAGAGGATGCAGGATGCAGCTGTGGAGATGCGGGTTGCAGACCCCTTGGCTAAGCCATTACAAAAGGTGATTTCTCCTTTATTATCCTGCTTGGCTCTTGGCTTACAGCCCTTGCTTCCTTTGACTCCAGACAGCTTGTTTACTTTGCAGAGACAAGCTAGCAGTCTAATTCTCTCTGGAACAGCGTGAATTCGCCATGTAACCCACCCTTCTCTGGATGTATATCTTTAGAGCTCACATGCTACAGTTTCCATTTCATGCATCTGATGAAGTGGGATTGTGCCTCCAAATCTCGTGTGATACATAAATTTACTAGTCTTTAAAAGTGCCACAGGATTCCTGGTTTGTGCATCAAAGTAGTAGCTAGCCCAATACCTTGCTAGAACAAGGACTATGGTTCACTTATGCTAATGGTAATTTGTAGTTTGTGCTTTCGTTCATTGCCAGCTCTAAAAGCAGTTGGGAAATATGAATAAAGCCTCCCGCCCCCTCTGACGTCAGGTATTTTGCTAAATGTAACACAATTGGGTCAAGTGAGGCTTAAGGAAGTTGTAGGTTACAGGAGCTTACACAGTGACTCAGAGGTCAAATTTTGCCTGTCTTGGAGCCTGTCTGAATTCAGTGGGATTGCAAAGGTATAAAACAGGTTACAGTTTGGTTCTTTGATTCCCAAATCCCAGTTCCCTTTCCAAATAGTTAGACAACTGTTACTCTTATAGTGTGGTGGTCTGCAGTTTGCCAGTAAGAATTTTCTTTAGAGATTATTGTGGAGACATTGTCCTGACTGCATGTGTTACATCCACAAATATTATTGACTTCTCTGCAAAGTCATTTGAACAAAAATCCAAATATCAAATGTCCAAGTGGAAGCACCTGCAGGTACAGATCACGAATGGATTGAAATTTATCTTCACGGTCCCAGATCATGTACTGGCTTTTGAAAAGTGTCTGTAGGGTAGAGGGGAGCATTCGCTATATACGGTGTATCTATTGCTGCCTGTATGGAAGCATTTATCTACAGATGTTTAGGTAGATGCAAGTAGTCATGTGATTATTTTACGGTGTAGAAACATGGTCCTCAAATTGATTGCACTGTATATTCTATTACAGTGTGATATGTTAAGGATGATGACTTTAGTGTATCATATTCAGGCTATGTTAATGATCCTCAAAATTCGTTTCTTTCATCCCAGAATTGTGTATAAAATTAACATAATTAACATAATCTCTAATTAACATAAATTCATCAGGCTAACCTCCTCTGAATTGCAGCCATCTCAGTATTCAGTGCCTGTTTAATAGAGTGGAGTAGCATTGCACAGTAGATAAGCACCGGAAATGAAGAAGGAAATAGTTTTTTTTTTTTTTTTTTTAAGTACACAGTTAATTTAGTGAGAGAGAATATAACTGAAAATGAGGTATAGGCTGGACACTGGGATGGATATGCACCTGTTCTATCTATAATATGATGTAATGCACTATCTGTTTTTAAAAAGCCACCTGAGAGTTCTTTAATGAGTACAAATAGACAGAAGTTCAGTTTTTTTTATCTGATCCTAAGCACAAGTTTTCAGTGAATCAAACTGTCCCCATGATTGTTCTTGTGCATCCATGTGTGTGCTAGTTGGGCAGGGAGGTGAGGTGATAGGACTGGATGGTCATAAGAAGTGACAGTCAGTGATTCCTATTGCACATTGATTTGTGCACCATATGTTGATTCTTAAAATTTACCAATTTCAGTTTTTTAATGGGCTCTTCAATTTGTTTTATGTTTTCTTAAAGTACATATTCCTTTGTTTAATCAAATGTTTCCCCTCTTTACTGATTTTTATAGTAGCTGTTGTAATTTAGTGCCTTTGTTCCTTCTCGTTCTGGTTATGTGGCTAGATGTCTCAGCATGCTCTTCTAGATGTCATTTTCTGGTTATAAAATTATTGCAGATGGAAACTGAAAGAAGTTTACAATCTGACAAGCGTCCACTTGCTAGAGCCATTGCTAGTGTGGAAGGTTACCGTTACAATGCACAGATCAATTGCAACTAACATAAACTGTGCATAATTTTTTTTAAAGCCCAGAACAACCTGCCACATGCTCTATCCACTCCTGGCGGATTATTTTCATGATATATTTATGGTGCTGTATATAAATATCCCACCCAGTTGAGACAGAGGGGTAATTTTGTAAATGTGTAGGTTTAATTCTGGTTCTGAAAGAAAAAAATCCCCATTAAGGGGAGATGAGTGTTGGAATTTTTTTAAGCAGGTAAAACAGGGTGTTCTCTCTACTCCTTCTGAAGGCTCTTTTCACATGTGTCCAGGCCCTGTAGTGTATTTTTCTCACCATTTTGTTTGCCGGCTTTCCCCACAAAGCTTTGTCTTAGCCCCACCATACTTGTTATTGTCCTGCATCCACACATGCCTTTGCTGAAATTCTCTATCTCTTCACTGCATCTTTGACTAAGATAATAGGAAGATACCCTTTGAAGCTGCTTGTAAAAATTTCCTCTGCTGTTCAAGCACAGACTGAAATTCACTTGATTTCCCTTTCATAAAACTTTTGGGGAGCTGAGCTTTGTAGATGTTACCACTTTATTGATGGGACACTGTCTTTTGCCATTTAGTGATGCAATGAAGGCATTTACTTTAACACATTTTGTGAAGTTGCTCTTTTTATAGAATCCTAGAATCATAAGGTCAGAAGGGACCTCATGAGGTCATCTAGTCCAACCCCCTGTGAAAAAGCAGGACCACTTCCTCTAAATCATCCCAGCCAGGGTTTTGTCTAACAGAGCCATAAATATCTCCAAAGATGGAGATTCCACTGCCTCCTATGTAACCCATTTCAATGCTTTACCACCCTCCTAGTGAGAGAGTTTTTCCTAATATCCAACCTCAACCTCCCCAGCTGTAACTTGAAACTGTTGCTCCTTGTTCTGTCCTCTGTTATTACTGAGAAGAGCCGAACTCCTTCCTCCTTGGAGCACCCCTTCAAGTAGTTGAAAGTTATCAACCCCCCCTTCAGTCTTCTCTTCTGCAGGCTAAATAAGCCTAATTCTTTCAGTCTATCTTCATAAGTCTTGTGCCCCAGCCCCTTGATCATTTTTGTTGCCCTCTGCTGGACTCTAATTTGTCCACATCCTCTTTGTAGTGGGAAACCCAAAACTGGACATATTCCAGATGTGGCCTCACGAGTGCCATATTTGATGTCTCTCTAGTGCAAAGTCTGGTTTGGCGAAAGTGTCTTGGCGGCGAAGTAGATTTGAAGGACTGATTAGCTTGGAGTGAATGCCACCCTTCCCAGGGTGCACTGGGTCATAAACCAGTTCATACTTGCCTTCCTTGGCCTAGCTCCAAGTGGCTTAGGTCTGTGTAAGTAAAACAGAGGAATTCTGAGTACTGTGGTAAGACCTTGATTCTGCGAACATTTATGCACACACCTAATTTGACTCTCATGAGCAGGCCTGTTACTGCCAAAGGGATACTTTATCAGGTTAAAGTTAAGATGTGCTGCAAGGATGTAGAAGGGGGCTTGACTTTCTTTGGTCCACATCCTTAATGATTCAGAATAGATTGCCCTAAAATAATGGTTAAGTAAACTCCTTCCTTTTAACAGAGAACTGCTAGTGGTACAGTAATTAACAGTACAACACCAATCCCTTTGGACTGGATGTGTATTTTAGTGCTCTTGGACACAATTGATTTCTGTGATTAATTTTCTTTTGCGGGATCCTCTACTTTGGTGAGCCTTTAGTGTGAGATGTACTCCCCCTTAATATCTATCTGCCTGTCTCTGCTTGCTTTTTAAAAGAATTGCAACTCTTTCCTACTCTTGTTCCCTGTTCACTGCCTTCCCAGCTCATTTTACCTCTTCAACCTTGAATCTTGTCCAGCTTGGTTTATTTCATTTATTTGACTTTAAATGGGTGATCTTTTAGTTGAATGGTTTTATAGAGTTTTTTGTTTCATAGCATCCCAATGTCTGAGAGGCTACTTAATACCAATATTCTATATAATTAGACCTTTTTTGCTAAATTTGTATAGTGACAAGCAACTTGTTTATGTGGTTTTAACCTTGACTCCTTTTATGAGGAAATTATGTGATCTGACCATTATTCCAGGGTACTCTTTACTGTCTTTGTGCTTTTCTCATCTGAGGAGGCAATTTGGCCTACTGGTTAAAACACTGGACTGGGACTCCAGAGTCCTACATTCATTTCCCGTCTCTGCCACTGCTTTGGTGTGTGAACTCTAGCAAGTCTCTATACTTCTGTTTTCCTCAGTTTTCCCATCTGTAAAGTGGAGATAATAATATTGCTCTTCTTCAGAAAGTGCTTTAGCATTTATAATGAAAAGCACTATATGAGGGATGTGTTGTTTGTTGTTAAATTGTTCACAAATAATAATTGTCTCCTCACCTCTCTCAACCTCACTACTTTCTGATATGTTGTGCTTGACTCCTATACAGCATGTTTGATTTGCTGAAGTAATCTGACCTGATGCTTTGAAATGCAATCGTAGGATTTACCTTTCATTTCCGTGCTGTAAAGTGTACTTTTTTAAAAGTAATTTCCAGAAGGGTGAGCATGTTAGTCTGTGTACAGCAATTTCTTCAGTCATAAGCTTCACAAAAGCTTATACCCAAAGAAATCTTTTAGTCTATAAGGTGCTGGAGGAGTGCGTGTGTGTGTTTTCTCCACTCTGGCATCTGATGAAGTGGGAATTGGCCCATGAAAGGTCATGCAAAAAAAAACTGTTAGCCTTTAAAGTGCCACATGACCCCTCTTTTGTCTTCTGCTTGTTGACCTCTTATTAATTTAACTTCATTGTCTCTGTTTTTGGGAATTCCTATCTATAAAATGCCCTTTGCACTTTCTTTATTCATTGGGACCCGCTGGTGGTTGAAACAAACTGCAGTTTCTTCTAAAGTCCAGTACCATAAGGAGCCACCTTGATGCAGGCTCTGCAGAATTATTTCTTGTCTCATCAATTTGACTCATTCTCTGCCCCTACTCTGAAATGCTAATTTCTCAAGGACTTCGAACTCCATTCCTCCTTTGTCTGTTCCACTACTGTCCTGAAAATTTGTTATTGATTTCTGTGTTGATTCTTTCCTCCTCTGAACAATAATGTTAAGAATCCAAAAGAAGTTTGATCATCCAAGGTCTTCTGCTTTTGTGGCTTTAGTTGTAGCTGCTAATTAGCACAATCTTTTGGGTTATCAAACTATTACACAACTCTCCCCACCCTCTGTGGTATTACAGTATTGAAGTTTGATGAAATTCATCCTAGGGAGCTTACGGAGCTAGCTGAAGCCATCTTGGAACCATTAGCAATTGTCACTGACAATCATGGAGGATGGGAGTAGTCCCAGAGGCTTGGAGAAGGGCAAACACAGTCCCTACCTTTAAAAAGGGGAACAGAGAGGACCAAGGGAATTACAAACTGATCAGTCTAGTTTTGCTACTTGGAAAGATACTGGAACCACTTATTAAAGACTCAGTGTACAAGCACCTAGAGGATAATAGGGTGGCAAGAAATAACTAACATGGATTGTTAAGAATAAATCATGTGAAATCAACCCACATCCCTTCTTTGAAAGAGTTACTGGCCTTAGTGGATAGGATGGAAGCAAAGCAATAAGTATGTATCTTAATTTTAAGAAGGCTTTTGGGACAGTTCCACGGGATTTTCTCAGAATCAAACTGGGGAAATGTAGGTTAAATTCAATTATTATAAAATAGACGTACAGTGGTTTGAAAGACCACACTCAGAATAATTATCAGCAGGTCACTGTCAAGTTGGGAGTATATAGCCAGTGGGATCTTGCGGAGATCAGTTCTGAGTCTATTCAATGTTTAGTTAATGACTTGGGTAATGTAACGGGGAGTATGCTTAAAGTTTGGTTATGTCACCCTAGCTAAGAGAGGTTGTAAGCACTTTGGTGGATGGGAGTAGAATTCAGATGGATCTTGACATCTGAATTGAACAAGGATAAATTCAGTGAAGTCAAATGTAAAGTACTTCACTTTGGAAGCACAACTACAAAATGGAGAATAACTGGCTAGTTGGTAGTACCACTTAAAATGATTTAGGGGTCATAAAGGTCACAAATATGAGTAAACAATCTGGAGCAATTGTGAAAAAGGTTAATATTCTGAGGCATATTAACAGGAGTATAGTACATCAGGCACAGGAGGTAATTGTCCCACTCAGCACTAGAGCATCCAGAAGAGACGACAAGCAGTTGTGTGGCACTTTTAAGACTAACAAATTTGTTAGTCTTAAAGTGCCACACAACTGCTTGTTGTTTTTTTACTGGACTAGACTAACACAGCTATCCCTTTTGAAATCATCCAGAAGAGAACTACAAAGAAGGTGAAGTGTCTAGAAAACCTGACCTACATGGAAAAGTTAAAAAACAAAACAAAAACCTGGCATATTTATTCTTGACCAAAGAGACTGAGAAGGAATTTGAAGTAACAACCAGAGGAGATTGTGGAATCCCCATCACTGAAGAGTTTTAAGAACAAGTTGGACAACTTGTCCAGTTATGGTCTTGGTTTACTTTGTCCAGTCTCAGCACAGAGAGATGGACTTGTTAAATTATTGAGGTCTGTTCTATCCCTTGATTTTTGTGATTCTGTGTCAGTCACCTAACAGGTTGTCTTGGAAACACAAAGTCTTCTAAATGAGCTCTTAAGGATTTGCATATTTTTTTTGCCATTTATTTTAAAACTTTTAAAATATGCAGGAAACATCATCTCTAGGTTCATGTACAATGCAAGAAAAAACCCTAGAACTTAAAATAAAAATTAATCCAAGGTGCTTTCCTGTAAAATAGATTATTCGTTCACCTAGTCATCAGCCAGTTGGTAAAATCAGCGCCTCCTAGCTCACAGATGTGAGAGAAGTAAAGACATTTAGATGTACATAGATATTTATATGGAGTATTGAACTATACATTTGTGGCTGAGAGATAAGAGACTGAGTTGTGAAGGGCAGTTACTGCTGACCAAAATGAGATAATGTGATTTGAGGGAATTGTGTTTTGGAGGTTGAAGATGAGCAGAAGAGAAGATTATTGAGTTAATTATAAATACATGGCAGGTGTTGGTCAATGTTGGTTATAGGAACCTAGGAGGAAAAGATCTGAGCTTCTGAAAACCAACAGGAAAAGTTGTATAGTATTTATTTCTAGTATGTTGTTGTGGGCATGGTGTAGCCCAATGTAGTGATCCGTTGAGCTAGAGTTTGTATAATGATGGATGGGAATGGCTTAAAAATAAAAGTATTGACATGAAGGGCAGCAGCCAAAAGCAGACATCAGTGGTGTCACTGGGGGAATATCTATAACCAGTTCCATTCATGTGTATATTTTGGTTTTCAGATAGGTCTGGATCTCGTAGTATGCTGAACATTTTGGCCCTAATCCAGGAAAGCTTTTAAACGTGAATTCAGTGAGACTGCTCGCTCAATTAAAGTTATGCACATGCTTAAGTGCTTGGCTGGCTTGGAGCCAGAGCAGCATTGTATAGTGTGAAGGCCATATTTCTTCTCTAACTAAGATAGCACAGTTTTTTTTAGAATGTGAGTGAGGCTTCTTTGCTTGTGCTCTCCTGGGAAGTGAACCCAACCAAACATGTGAAGTTCAGAAGGCTCAGAGGGCTGGTGAAGGCATGTTGTGCTTTTATGATCTTGGTCGGTTCTGCTATTTCTGGACTATGTGGTTCTGAACAAAGTTGTATGTATTCGTTGCTGTTTGGTGCCTTATGTGGAATGATTTTTGGATTTCTGTTCAGACCCTACTCTTAGTCTCAAAACCACAGTGTGATTGACAGATACCTTGGCGTTTCAACAATGATTAAATGGGTGGTCCTTCTAAGTGCGGGAGTTCAGGCACATATACAATACTGTGCATGTAATGTCAACACTATATTGTTTGTGTAGACAAAGCCTGAGAGTCAACAAAGATGAGGAAATCAATTGAAAAGCACAACCATTTTTAGTGAGGGTGCATAGAACTGTACATAATTAAAGTTTACAGAGTTAAATAAGAGTAAGAGCTCTGCATGTCTGGATACAAACACAATGTGTTTGAAAGGAAAATGTGTGAACTAGAATGCATGGCAGAGGACGACAGCCTTGTTAGAATAGACATTATGGAAATATGGTGGAATGACAAATGTTAATAGGATACTTATTCGAGACATAAGGTAAGGAGAAACTAGGCTGAAGAAGTGGAGGAGTGATCCTGTATTAAAAGTACTCCATGGATTCTGAGATAAAAACTAGGAACAGAGAGGACCACACAGATGAATTTTATAGGGATTCAAATCACAATTCTGAGAATGTAACAAAAGTAGGACAGTACTATTAGCCCCTGGATCAAGAAAAGGAAATTGAGTGCACAGTGCAGAGAGCAATTCAGAGCAGTTGCAAAATCTAACAAAATGATGACAATGGGTGACTTCAACTATCAGCATAGAAAATGGCCAAATGGAATAGCAGAAGGAGCTTGAGAATCACAATTTCAGTGACTGCTTCTTAGAAGAACTAGTTCTAGAGTTTACAGGAGGGATAGCTTCTCTTGATTTGGGCTTAGATACCACACAGATGCCAGGAGATGAGTGACGGTAGCTGAGACACTTAAGCTGTAAAGTAGACATAGCCTATGTTAGTAAGCCTTTGTCACTCATTGTATGTGCTGTCATGTAGATATAGCCCAGTATGCCTCAACCAGTAGACCACAATCTATTTCTGAAGGGTAGTTGCCATTGAAACCTATGAGCATTGTGACATCTGCTGGCGAAAGGTTGGAGACCACTTATGTAACCTGAGTATCACCGATAAATGCTAGGTGGAACAGCATGCATTTGAAGGGATCATTCAAGGTGGGGACTGGACTTACAGTTTCTGATAACAATCTAAACTTGCTAACACTATTTCTTCGTCCTGTGCCTGCACAGGTGCTTGTGGGTCACACTGCCTTGAATGGTCCATTGCAATGTGTACTAAGTACCGGAGGAGAGGCTGTGTTAGTCTAGTTCAGCAAAACAAATAAGGAGTTCTTTGGCGCTTCTCAAGACTAACAAATTTATTTTTTGTGTGAGATTTCGTGACCAAGTCCCACTTCATCAGATGTGTGCTAAGTGTCTCTACTAAACAGTCTGTTCCACCTTGCATTTAGCTGTGACCCTGGGGGTATCTTTTCCCAAAGAAGAGCTCTGTGTGGCTCAAAAACTTGCATCTCTCACCAGCAGAAGTTGATCTAATAAGAGATGTTATCTCACCCACTTTGTCTCTCTAATATCATGGAACTGACATGGCTAAAACTGTACTGCAAGTGATTTTAGGTGTTGTTCCTGACAAACAAATCGTTCAAACTGTAGAAATCTGACCCTACCAAAACCTATAAACAGACTTAAATTACAACCGGCAATGAAGGGAAATCAGACCAAAATGGATTGCAAAGAGCAACTATTTGAAGGTTTAAAAACAAACAGCAAGAGGCACTTGCATGACAAGCAGGAAGCCTGCGAAAAAATTGGGGGTTTTGTTAATTCCCATGGGTAAAGGGTGCGGTTAAAGAAGAAAAGGATAGTGTAGAGAAACTAAATGATTTCCTTGAAGCAACTTTCATCTCTGACGATGTTGGGCAAATATTTACTCCAGGCCTATGTTTTTTTCTGATAAGAAAGGTAAGGTTGATCTCAGGGACTGAGATGTTAAAATATGGTGCCCTGAAGAAAATTGATAGTTTTAAAGGTAATAGGTCACCAGTTCTCAATGGTATAAACCCAGGAATTTTATAGAAGGTTAAGCATGAAATGGGTTAGGGTATGTCTATATGAACAGCCCGTCGGTGCTACTGCTGTATTGTGTCATTGCAGTGTGTTGCTGAAGACTTGCTATTCAGCTCTATGAATGGCAGAAACTACATCAGCAGGAGAAACTGGTGATGCTCCCTTCCTAGAATCTGGTCTGGTGTGCCACTGAGCCTCCCCAGTCTCCGGCTCCTGGAGCCTGATTGAACATGCTTTCCCCACTCCTGGGTCAGCCCACACCAGCTGCCTGTGTGTAATTGGTCCCAGGCAGTGAAAGTGCACTCAATAGCCACTCAGGATGTTTCCCCTAGCAGTTATGCTAAGCTCACCATTCAAATTTGGCTATGATGGTTTCCCGCCAGTCTCTGCCCCTCTATGGGCAGGACCAAGTCCTTACTTATAGATGGAGATGTTTCAAGAGAGAGTTTTTCTGGCAAAAAGCTCCTGAAAATACTCTTAAAGTATGACTTTTCTGTCTCCTTATAGCCCCCTCCTGGGGTTAGGCAACCTTTGTATCATGGTCTTTCCCTCCTGAGTTAAAGAGCTTAATTTGCACCGTCTTTGCTATACACTTCTGAGAGACAGGTCTGTCCTGCCCCTGGGCAAGTGAAATACATAGAGACATGTTTCACTTAAGGACGCGTATGATGCCGCATGAAACATGTTACCATTACAGTACTGTAGAGTAATGACTTCCTACCTTTTCAGTAAAGTGGCACACTTCATTGAGACAAAAAATTCCCTGGCATGTATGTTCCTTCTAAGCTGTGCATGTGTGTGTGTGCACACAGGTCATGAAACCCATACACACAACAAAATAAAGCATGCACGAAAAAATTCAACAGTGCTAATATTTTTATACTACTTTAAGAAGGCGGTTTCAAGTAGAATGTTCCAAATAAGGTTTTGTAATTTATAGAATCATTTCCATCACCATATAAAAATAAAACTTAGATATTATTTGCATCATACATGCTTGCTTCATTGTGCTCACGAGTTTGACTACACTCTCTGGAGTGTGCACAAATTTGGCCACTGGTTCCAAAAATTTGCACAAAAGAAATTTTTTGTGCATGCAGCCTGTTAAAAATTAGAGGGAACATTGCCTGGCACACCTACTTTTTTCAGTTGCATTGATTGCTCATAACCATCAAGTCTACTTATATTTACTGTGGGTATGGTCTTTCTAGAGAGATTTGCAACATAGGGCATACAGCAAGGTAAAGAAGGGTCAGATGCTGTTTCAAATCCACTGGAAAAATAAACTTCATCTCAAGTTTGTCCTTTGGCCACCTGCATTTAGAATGTTCATGTTTTAGAACTGAAAGACTGATACCTCGCTTTTAATTTGGTGATTAATTTTCATGAGTTTTATGAGTTGTAATTTCGGTTGAATAGAATATTGTTTAAGATGAAACAATGTTTGTTTTACGTTGATTTTCCTTACCTTTGTACAAAACTTTATGGCACACTTGTACAGTTCTCACAGCACACTGGTTGAAATCACTGGCATAGAGCATGTCCTGAAACAGCTCAAAAGGACCTGGCGTGGCATATTTTGCATTAAGCCCTACAATTACATTGCAAAAACGAACAGGAGAGTAATACAGATCACGTTATAGAGGTGTTGGGGGTGGGGTGGCATGGGGAGGGGTGTGTTCCGTGATAAACTTTCCCACATGAGCACTTCTGTCAGTGTAACTTATATCACATAGATGGTGGAATAGTCTCACCCTGAGTCACATAAGTTCTGACAGCACAGGCTGTAGTGGAGATACAGCCTTAGATGTGAACAAAAATATGCACTGCCTCATTTAGAATCAGCCATTATTCCAGGGAATTAAAGGGTAACAAGTTTTCCACCTATATTTCCAAAGGCTTTACGGGTAGTCTGGGGAGTTATAGATCACTAGCTCTTATAACTGTAACTGGCAAATTGGTTGAATCAGTTACTAAAAACAATAACAGAATATGGAGAGGACAATGATGGGATGGGCATGGTTATGCGGTGGAAAATCATATCACAGTAACCTCTAAGAACTCTTTGTATCAATGACATCGTGGATAAAGGTGAATTAGCTGACGTTAAAATAGTTCCAGAGTGGTAGCTGTATTAGTCTGTATATAGCAAAAACAACGAGCGTCCTCTGGCACCTTAAAGTCTAACAGATTTCTTCAGACATAAGTTTTCGTGGGCTCCAACCCGCTTCATATCTGAAGAAATTTGTTAGTCTTTAAGGTGTGCCACAGGACTCTTGTTGTTTTTGTTGTTAATATAAATTATCAACAGGCCTTGGGAGGGTTCCACAGCAGGACTACTAACAAACCCAAGTAGCTGTGGAGAGCTTTTTTCATGGCTCAGTGACTGGCTAGGAGACATAAAGGAAAAAATAATATTAAACATTTGATTTTTCGTCATGACCAAATTTTAACAGTGGGGACATCAAGGTTTTCTGTTAGATCCCATGTTGTTTATTTTAATAGTTAATGGTCTTTAATCCTGGTAAAATGTGAGGTAGTGAAATTTGCAAATGACGGGAAGTTATTTAAACTATTTGGGACCAGAGATGACTTCAAGCAATTTGTGAGAGACCCAAATAAGCTAGGTGAACAGGCAACACAAGAGTGATTGAAATTTAGCATAATCCAGGTAATGTATATGGGAGGTAAAATTTAAACTATTTGTACACCTTACAGGGTTTTAGATCGATTGATTGATTGTATCTTTCCAAGAAAAGGACATGAATGTTGTAGACAGCTGAATGTTAACCTCTGCTCAATGTGCAGCTGTGGCCAGACACACTAACAAGAAGTTAGTGAAGAATGTGAAGGTGAAAAATATGGAGAATATTAGTGTCTCTACACAAAGAATAGAACCACAGAAACTGGAAGGAACCATGAGAGGTCATAGAGTCCAGTCCTCTGTACTCATGGCAGGACCAAGTACACTCTTAAGCCATGATGCAACTTAGTCTGGAGGTTTTGTGTACAGTACTCGTCAGGGATATTACAGAACCCAGAGTGGGTTCAGAAGAGTTCTCCTTCTAAGGGACATTGAAAAGATTGCCCTTAGCTACCTGAAAGTAGCTGAATAAGAGGAGAGATGATAAAAGTTTATAAAATAGTGAATTGTGTGGAGGAGGTGGATCAGGAGTTTCTTTTCTCCTTTTCTGGTAATGCTAAAACAAGGGGGTGTTTAGTGAAATTAACAGATGGGAAATTTTGAACTGAAGAAAAGAAACATTTATCTACACAGTGTATAATTAAACTGTGATACTCACTGGCACAGGAAGTCATAGAGGCCAAGAATTTAGCAAAGTTCAGAAAGGGATTAAATATTTATATGGAGACCAAGAATATTCAGAGTTGTGACAATAAATGATGATAAAAATTTTGTAAGTGATATTAAATCTCATGATTTAAGGATTCAGAAAAATAAGAATGGACTCAAGGATGAGACCTAAGTGGGGTAAAGAGTGCTATATTAGCAAATAGCTGCTTATTGCAGGGCTGTTTGATCTTATTCTGAAGCATGTGATGGTGGCCACCATCAGAAACAAGAGACCGAATGGTATGAACTTGGGTCTTTTACTACCTGGCAATTCCAATGTTAATAAAGGGATACTGAGTTGAGAGATGTTACAAACAATAAATGTTTTTTTTGGCAAAGAAGGAGAAATCACCACTGGAATCAAACCTGGCTCTGTAAGGGCCCATCATTCTCAGTCTAATCAGCGTAATTATTTCTTCTTTGTGAAATGCTAACTGTGTAAAAGGCATTTCACAGGTGACTATGTGAGGTCCCTGTGTTGAAGAGAGTACATTCATTCCAGACAATTGGTCACTAATGCCACAGAATTTGAAACTCCCCTTCTGTATTGCATTAACAACTTTGCATGATCAGTAACTGGAAATCCTCTTACCCTACACGTGACCAAAGGGTGGATTAGAGAAGTTAGTTTATTGCAAAATCAAAGAATGCTTTAGAATTTTAACTAGCAATATCCTGGAAAATGTGGGCACCTGGACAGATCTTGGGTCTTTAAATACATTGTTCAGTGTGTTTTCCCAACTATAGTATTGCATTCAGATCTGCTAATGTGAAGGAAATGGACAAAACCCATGGTCTACTCTCACAGGATTTCAATGCTCCTTTACCTGCTTTTTCTTCTGCTTGGAAATATTTTCACTGGGGAGTATGCACTACCTGTTTCATCACTGCCTTCCTCCTCTCTATGCCAAAAATGAAGACTGAAGAATGAATACTTTTTGGAGTTGAAGAACTACATGGAATTGGTTGAAGAAAGCTCCAGCAAAAACCGGTAATGGAAGACCTGCACCCTTGTTGATTTAAAGCTTTTTCAACTATTCCTGGACTTTCTCTGGACCACACTGAATCACTGGTGGTCAACAATTCTGCCACACACAAATGGGTCTCCAGATTCCCAACCATCAATCTATAGGGCTGCCTGGACACTGAAATCTTGCCACTTTACTTTGGTTTATATCTAAATGATGTCTATGTCTTGGACTTTTGGAGAGTTGCATGAAATTTAATGTGAGAAAAGCTGGAAACAGATGCTTACTGAAAAGGTTCAGAGGTGACGTTTTAGGGAGAAGGTGATGACTGCCTGTTAGTGTTGGGATTTTGAAGTGGCATTGGTTAGTAGGGTTGCCACCTCTGGGTACAAAACATTGGACATCTAGGATGATTCTGAGTCTATGACCTTGAGCAGCGGGCAGTGTGTACTGAGCAGCCCTTTAGATTTCCTGCAACACTACTTTAAAACAAAAAAAAATGATGATGCTGGGAAAACCTGGACAGGTAGCAACTCGAACTGCTGGTTGGAGGTATTTCAGTTCTAAAGTCAAGTTCATCTGAAACTGAGGGGGGAAACATTTTGTGCTGTTGGCAGTCTTCTCTCTTGGCTTTTGTTGAGAATGGTTAAAAGAAGACACAGACAGATGCAGCTTTTTGCTCCTAGAGGCTTTCAGTCTGATTCTAAAGGGGAGAAAAGTCTTACCTGTCCCGTGATTGTGAGTGAGTTAGTCTCTAACAGATGCATTTAGAACTTGTGAAAATAAAGCTATATTATTTCTCCAGCTATGACTGATAGGATCAGTGTGATAAAAGCTGCAGACTAATGGAAGAGAATAAAGAAACACTTGGGAACTGCTGGTTTCTTCTTGACAGTGACTTGTATGTCTATTGATTATTAAAGCACAAACTGCATTTGGTGTATTTTAAATGTTCCTTTTGGCTTTCCTTTGGCTTGGCAGTAACCTGCCACTCGGCATTTTAGGTGGTGTCTTGTGTGGTGGTTTTTTTGTTTGTTTGTTTGTTTGTTTTTTGTTTGTTTGTTTTTTTAAACCCAAACAATACATTTTTCATCACTGTCCGTGGTGTGACCAAAAGTCCTCCTGACAAGGTTATCCAGATGCCCTCCTCACTTTTACTTGAGGGGTTCCCATTCCTTTTTCCTCCTATAAATTGTCTGCCTACGTGTTTTGGGTTCAGGGTAGTGTTTATCTAACCCAGGGGTCAGCAACCTTGGCTGACCCCCATGCCAACCTTGCCCACCACACCTTCAGTGGGTGCTGGGGGTGGGGCCAGGTCTCCAGTTCAGGGCCAGGGTTGGCTTCTGCCCACACTAGCGGGTGGCCTCTGGGTCCCTGACAGGGCCCCATCTATCCCCACGGCATCCGGGTCCAGCTGGCGCTGCCTCTCTCCCCCACCGGTAGGTGGCTTCTGGCTCTGCAGCTGGAGCTGAAAGCAGGGTGGGCCAACCTGCCATGCTTCTCTCCATTCCTGCCCCTCAGGGACGGGATTGGCAGAGGGCTGGGAATCATATGCCGTAGCTTCTGCTGGCCTGGAGCTGCAGTACATGGCTTGTTCTGCCCAGCGCTAGGGGAGTAGGGCCAGGAGGGAAGCCTGAGTGACGCCGGTGCCTCTCAGCCTTGGCCCCCATGCCATTTTTGGCATGGGTGCTGGGGTTGCTGAGCCCTGATCTAGCCTCTAGGCATGTCACTTTTGAGGATAACAACAGCAACAGAGTACCTTGACCTAATCAGCCAGAGGTATACTTCAGTGAGCAGCTGTCATGGTCCTCCTCTCTCCCCCATGTTTTGGGACTGGACTCCTGATGCATCTGTTTTTATTTATATTTCAGGAACACCGAACAAACCCCAACCAAGAGTATGGGCCTATTGTGCTAGAAGTTATAGAAACACTCAGAGAAACAGTCCTTGGCCTGTCAGTCTAAACCAGTGGTCTCCAAACAGTATGGTGCACAAAAAATTTGGGGGTGGGGGTGGTGTGCAACAGGGCCTGGGCCAGCCCTCATCTGGTGTGGAGAGAGTACCACTCAGTCCCATTCAGCCCCCAGTTGCAGGCCTGCTCCACCTCTAACCCTAGCTCCTTCCGCGGCCCCAGTTCTGCCCCACCATTTTTGCTGTCAGCCCAAGTTCCTCTGCTGAGCTGACTGTGGAGGAATAGGAGTGATGGTGGGAGGAGGGGGAGATCTGGAGACATTACGTTATGAGTAAGGAGGAGTGTGGCAGGAACAGTTTGGGTATCCCTGGTCTAAATAGACAAAACAAAGGTGTTTTGGGAAGCAGAGGCACAGGAAGGTGGAGTGACTTGCATAAGGTCACCCAGCAGATCACCAACTGAGTAGACATCTCAGTTCCATGTGCAGTGCCCTACCGAGTAGTGCATCATTTCTCTTTGCTTATTCTGTCCACTTCACGTAAAATTGACCAACTCGAGTCATTTGTTTTCGTGCCATGTTGCATGGCGGAGCTGCCAAACCAACAGCAAAACCTTAGTGCGGTGGATTCTGTTGGCCTCTCTGGAATGTTTTTTTTCCCCCCTTAACAGAATTGACATGTTTTCTGCTTGAAACCTATGCTCACTGAAAAGAGGAAAAACCGTTTAAATAGTTGCCTTTGATCCACTGAAGACAAATTGCTGTCACACATCAATAAATAGGTAACTCTCATGGCTGCCAACAGTATTAGATTGTAGAAGACAGTAAATTCACAGATTCCCTTGTGAGTCACAAATGTCTTAAAAAACTCGCAAGTAATTATCTGAAACAGACAAGTTAATGCAGGTTCGCTATCTATTAATTTTCCCATGAGTTCTTATCGCCTTTTTTATGGTTCCAGTCTAGTCCATATTTTATTTTTAAAATAATCTATGTATAAGTTAAATATATGATAGCATAACTAAGCACAGAGTATCATGCATCTTCAAGAACGTGATTGAACTGCATTTGTTTGTCAAGTAGAATTGTGCCATGAAAGATGGGCTTAGTGATTGGACCATGGAAGCGTTTAGAGGAAGGGTTAAGGAAGCTTTAGATGTTTAGGTAGCTTTCTAGAAGCTGAGGCTGCTTCTCTTTGACAGCTCAGTGATTTTAAGGTAATGTTATGGAAAGCAAAACATAGTTGTTTCACTTAATATCCTACTGATTGGGAGAATTATGTAGCAGTTTGGATCAATGAACACATCCTTTGTCTTTAAAGTTCAGAATCGGAAGCAAATTCAATAAAGAAAGTAATTTAATGGAAAAAGAGTTGATTAGTATACAAAGTTTGACTGGGGTGGTTTCAAAATATGGTACCAGGGTGAAGCTGCAATTTTTAATTCTTTTATTTGATTTGAATATACTGTGTGATGTATTGGTGACCTTTAAGAATGCTTTTTTTTTGGGGTGGGGGTGGGGGGTAGGGTTGCAGTGCTGTGTAGTTATCATAGTTCTCATTCATTTTTCAAAGCAAAATTTATGCTTAAAAATACATTTATATTGTTCTTATATCTAAGCTTATTTGGCTGTCTTTTTAGAAATGCCATGCTATTGTTGGGAAAATGTAGCTTCCTTGAGTGCTATGGGCGGTAGACTAGGATCCTATTGTATGATGGTTCCAAGACTCACTTAAAGAAGAGGGGTGGTTATGGGAGAAAATTTCTCAGAAATAATTTGGGTTTCAGTTGATCTCTGCAGAGTATCAGTTGCTGGTTTGTCTGTTCACCATACAATCTCAGAATTCTTACTGAGTTACATAGTGGTTCAGTTGGTATCCATGGTGAAGTGTATTACTGTAGTGTCCAGAGAATCACCTTGAACAAATAAAGTACAAGCCAGAGGAAGACTGAGGACAGGGCAGGTCTGTTAATCAAGGGGGTGGGGGGGGACGATGGACGACAATAACAGAAAATGTGGGAATGGCAGAAATTCTAAATGGCTTGTTTGTTTCCATTTTCACCAAAGAGTTTAGTAGTGATTGGGTATATAACATGGTGAATGCCAGTGAAATTGGGTAGGATCAGTGGCTTAAATAGGGAGAGAGCAATTTAAAATTACTTAGACCTATTAGATGTCTTCAAGTCACTATGACCAGGACTAGAAAAGGCAAAATATAGCACCAGTCTTCAAAAAGGGGAATAAGGACACTCCAGGGAATTACAGATCAATAGGCTTAACTCCAGTACCTGGAGAGATAATGGAGAAAATAATTAAGCAATGATTTTGCAAACACCTAGATGATGATATCGTAGTAAATAACAGTCATCATGGATTTGTTGAGATCAAATCATGTCCAAGCAATCTGGTAGTTCTCTTTGATGGGACAATAACCTTTGTGGATGGGGGAAAGTGGTAAATGTGTTTCTTGTCTTTACTAAAGATTTTTTTGATTCAGTCTCTGATGACCTCATAAACAAATTAGTGAAATACAGCCTAGGTAGAGCTACTATAAAGTAGGTGCATAACTGGTTGGAAGCCCATTTTCAGAGAGTAGCTATAATTCATAGTCAAGCTAGAAGGACATATTGAGTAGGGTCCCACAGGGATTGGTCCTGGGTCTAGCCTTGTTCAATATCTTCATAAATGATTTAGATAATGGCATAGAGAGTATACTTACAAAGTTTAGAGGCAATACCAAGCTGGGAATGGTTGCGAGCGCTTTGGAGGATAGGATGAAAGTTCAGAATAATCTGGAGAAGTGGTCTGAAGTAAATAGAATGAAATTAAACTAGGACAAATTCATGGTATTCCTCTCTATTGGTCTTTCAGCTATCATTTAGAGTGCACTGCTCACAACGCATCTTCCATTCATTTCTTATCCTGGCCTTTTTTCTCCCCTTGAGTCCATGCATTTTCATGAGACAATCTTCCCATCTCGTTGGAGGCCTTATAAGGTGGGCATTTCAATTTCTGTGAGTACTACTCAGTGGTAGCTACAGTCCATCGATTGTCAATGAGACTAACTATATGCCCAGCCAATCACATTTTATTATACTTGCTTTCAACAAAGATGTCCTGCACTCTGTTCTGCAGTCTGATTACTGCGCTGGGGATTTGATCACAGATTAAAATCCTTGGAATTGTTTCTTCTGTTGTTCTCTCTGTGATGGACAGTTGTTGCTCCTTTTTTATTTTATTTTATTTTATTAGTGCCCATGTTTTCTTGCCATATGCTGTTGCTGATGCTGCTGTTGAGTTGAAGAGAGTGGCACATTTTGCCTTACTGATTTTTTCCTTGGAAACATCCTTGATAGAGTTAAACGTGCACCAGCCAGCTCTTTTGCTTTGCATGAGTTCACTTTCTTGATCAGGATACTGCAGGAGCGTGTGTTCTGCTAATAGAGAATCAGAATCTAAATACAAGTCAACAATTTAACACTATTGCAAAAAAGGCAAACGTCATTCTAGGATGTATCGGGGCATAGCCAGAAGTGATTTTCTGGCAGGGCCTGGGATTGACTTGGGTGGGCCTTGGCTACATCCTGCTTTCAGTCATGTGACCAGAGGCAGGAGGTTTGGGAAGAGATGGGGGCAGAGCAACTAAGCTGCTGGACAATCTAGTTACCTTGGCAATCAGTATGTCAAGCAGCTTAATCATTCTCAAATGGTCACTGCCTGAACTTTCTGCTTCTGGTCACATGGCTGTAAGCAGGAAGCTCAGATAGCAACCTGCAAAAAGCTGCCTGATTCTCCAACCATAAGTGGATCATGGGGAACAGAAGCAATATGTCAGGTGGGTCTGCGTTTAGAGTGGGCAGGCTGTGGCCCCCGCAGGCTTTCCCGTATCTGCACACTGGGATGTTTTCGCAGGAGTGTTGTGAGCAAGTCACAAGAATTAATTCTTCTATCCTCCTCCACAATGAGTAGGCTTCAACCGGAGTATTGTGTCTAGTTCTGGGAACTGCATTTCAGGAAAGATGTGGACACATTGGCAAAGGTCCAGAGGAGAGCAACAAAAATTATTAAGTTCTAGAGGGGCATCCATGACCTATGAGGGAAAACAGAAAAAAGTGGAATTGTGTAGTCTGGAGAAAAGAAGATTGAGGGAGGAGGGCATAACGGTTTTCAAGTACATAAAAGGTTGATAGAGGGAGGAAGGAGAAAAATTGTTCTCATAAACCTCTGAGGATGGGACAAGAAGCAATGGGCTTAAATTGCAGCAAGGGCAGTTAAGGTTAGACATAAGTTCCATCAGTGGAGATTTTTAAGAATAGGTTAGAGAGACAAATAGCAGTCGGGGTAGTCTAGATAATACTTAGTCCTGCTGTAAGGGCAGTGGATTGGAGTAGATGATCTCGTGAGGTCCCTTTCACGTCCACAGTTCTATGACTGATGCCAGTGAAGTGGTCTGGAAATTGAAGCTGGTGGTTAGTGCCTCACAGTTCTGAGCCTGGATTCGGCACTTGCTAGTATCCTGCAGAGCAATGTTGGCTAGCATGAAATTGGTAAGTGGCCTGTATGCTATCAGATGAATGGCACTGCGTCACTGAATCTAGGGAGACGCTGGACATAGCTGGCTTTGCTGTATATGTTGCAAATGCTCTGCTGGGTTCCTGTATGTGGATTTGATATTGTTTTATTGTTTGGGTTTTGTGTCTGTAGCTGAATCCAATCAGGTTTTAGAGAAGCAGAAGTCGGTGGTGGTGGGGGATTGTGTCTCATGAAGGAAACTAGATGTCTCCAGAGCTGGTGGAGGTACAGATATGGCAATCCTTAGCAGAGCCCTCCTTGGAGCGGAGGTGAGGGGGCGATCACCCCTGGTCCTGTGGTTCCGTGGGCCCCGTGCTATCCTGCCATGAGCAGGGCAGTGCGGGGCCCATGCTGGTGTCCACCATGGTCTCACTGTTCCCCACCCCCTCCCTGCTGCTTTTGGCATGGGGCTGAAGGCACCAGCGAAGGTGAGGGGAGCGTGGAGCCAGCTTCTGCTCTGGGCCAGCTCAGAGTTTGGGCTCTGCTCTCTCAGCCCTGCCCTGGGCCACCTGTTCCTCCCTAGGGGTGGGGAGAGCTGGTGTAGAAGGGGGGTGTGAGAGCAGAGCCCAGCCCCTGGACCGCCCCTTCGCCCCAGGCTCAGGGGAGGGTGGGAGTGCAGGGCCAGCCTCTGGGCTAGCCTGTGAGTGGTGCAGTGGGGGAGGGCCACAGGCTGATTGCCCCCATCTCTGCACCCCTGTAGGGATGGCCTTGATCTGTAGTCTTTAAATGGTTAAGTCTTACAGTGTTTAGCAGAAACTTCTTCTGATTTGCTCTGTGACCAAAATGGACTAAGTGATTTTAGGTGGCTTCCCCTGCTGATTCAGTCCTAGGTTCATTATGGTACATAATTAGTAATTTTTAGCTGCTGTTGACAAGATAAAAGAAAATCTGCCCCAGGAATGGGTGCCTTTCCCTCCCCAATTAAGAATTCCACTCAGTCTTCCTCGTGCATCTGTTCAGAGAACAGAGTGAGAAATCTTTCAAGGTCACACACCTCCTTGAAACTAGCAGTGTTTTTTCCTAATCCCATTACAAAGTCCCCAGTATCATTAGATGCAAGTGTTACTGTTTAGCTTCATTTGAGAAGCTGATGAAAGGGGGAGGGAAGGACTCCCTGATGCAGAAAGACAGTCAAGCATCTATGTAAGGGAGCCTGTTTGGAAACATAATCCGCTTAACATTGGCATTTCAGTGGCCCACTTCAGCACCTTTCCTAGTACAGCATGAAAGCCAGAAGGGACAAAGAGCCTAAAGGGTATTTTAAAAGGGAGAAATGACTAGTACACAAGAGCTTTGAACAATTTTCTAACTTTGATTATTTTCCCCCCAAGCCTGAAAAAATGAATCTTCTCTTTGCTATGAGCTCCCCCCTCTGGCGTCAGTGCCTTACTAATACCTTGTGTGACTAGCAAGCTTCACCAGATGGTTTTCTTAGTGACATTAGTTCAGAGGCACCTTTTGGTAAAATATGGGCTTCCTAGCTTTGTCTCAAAAGCTAGGGGAATCCGAATGCTGCCCACATCTCTGCCATGATCCTGAACTTGTTTTCGTTTAATAATAGGAAGCTTAGAAATTCACATTTCGTTTCGAGTCTGAGGGAGAATGACCCTTGAGTTTTGCTGTGAGTTCAAAGATATCGATGACCTTAATGATAGTGTGTTCCTGAAACACAGTGGCTGTGGCATGAGTAATAGAGGTCGAAGTTCTATGATACAGACTTTTGGGGTTACTAGTAGAGGTTAAAGTATAATTGGCAGGCCCCAGAACTCTCCTAAATTTATAGGCCCCCCTCATGCTTGTCCGGGCCCCCATCATGCATGTATGGGCCCCAGCCCAGTTAGGTATTTGCAACCGCTTCAGTATCACATGCATCAGTTATTACTCCACTCCACACCACCTCCGCTCCCAGCCCCACACACACACCCACCCACCCTACAGCTCCAGCTACACATAACCCCCAGCAGAATTTCCTGTCCCCCACACCAGAAGCTCCACACCCCCCTCAGCCCTTCCCCCAGTTCTGTTGTGGGTCTCCCCCGGGCCCAGCCAAGGCCTTACCTTCACCGTTTGCATTTGTCCCTGCTCCCAGCAGCAGCGTGTCTGGGACTCAGTGCCACTCACCCGCAGAGCCGGCCCTGGCTGACCAGAGAAGTTTCGGCTGGGAGCTGCTTCCCGGCCACAGGCTGCTTCCATCCTGAGCATGTATCTGAGCATGCTCGGGGGGAGGGAGTTTTATAAACTGCCAGCCTACCACAGCTCCCTGCTGGCTGGCCTACAGAGCATAAGGGGGAATGCATTGGAGCGCAGCGTTCCGGCTGCCGTTTCTGTTTTTAGGGGGCCCTGGAATGCTGTCCCCCCAAAATGGGTTGGGGGAGGCGCCCTGGAATGGCGTTTCAATGCATTCCCCCTTACTTTATCCCCTGGTCACTAGACTTGTTCCTACAAAAGGCCAGGTCTGCCATTCTTGGGATTAGTAAGGTCACAGTCAAAATCTCTCTCACCTGCGACTTTGCAGAGCTGTTTTCTGAGAGGATTTTTTATTCATTTGTTTTGTTTGCTAGGGGTTTTACCTTTGGGCCACAATCTAATAACTAGATGTGTTCAGATCTTTAAGTTAATACAGTTACAAATACCAACCCTTAGCTGGTGAATAAAGAGAAAATACAGGATTTCGTGTGTGACTGTCGTTAAATAGAGCCGTCTAATTACAAAGAGGCAGCCTCTGAAAGGATCACAAGACCTCAGCTTTCTCCATCTAATTTTAACAAACACAGCTAAGTATTGGATATAATTCTTTTTAATGGGTCTTCAAAACTATTCTCTTGTTAGATGTGTCCAGCAGCTTTTTAATATAAATAACAAATCAGCTTCCTGGTTTTTCAAAGCTGTCCTTTCCTCCAAACTCCTGTTTCTGTTTTGTGAGTGCTTCCTTTTGTAATGTATCCTTTGTGGCTGACTGGTGGGCAGAACAGAGTTTTCTCCTATTCCTGCTATTTTGAAGGATTCACTAGGAAGAAGTGTTGTAGTTTGGCCTAAAAGGAGAGGGAGTGGTTTGAATCCAAATGGGACTGTTGTTTACTGTCATTGACCTCTGCCTTTCCTTACTTCATCCACTCTGTTATTAATTCCACAAGGAGTTGCACCTAAATTTTGATTGCAAATATAAATAAGATTTCTGATGTGGCTGTTACTTTACAGTTGTTTTCACTCTTGATTCTACTCCTCTGTTATATGTAACACGGCCATGGTAGATTAACAGCTGCTACAGACGTCACCATTTGTTGGAAGAAAATATTTATTGACATTGGAGTAGGCCATAGATGCATGTTTATTAATCACTCACCTCATCTTGTGTTCATTAATTTAAACGTTAAAAAACCCACTGTTTTGAGATAGCAGTATTGATGTTTCCAGAGGGGTAGCTGTGTTAGTCTGTATACAGAAAAAACAGCAAGAGTCCTCTGGCACTTCACTGATAGCTCAATATTGACACCTTAAGGTTATTGATACCTTATTGATAGCTTGACGCATTGACACCTTGACATTGGCACATGATTGACACCCTGACAAGGTTTTTGACACCTTAAGATACATGGCCCAGCTCCCTCTAGTGACTGGTCATAATGCTAATATCATCTGTTAGCTACCAGAGCACTCGCATAGCAGAGGCCTTTATTTTTTTTTTTTTAATGCTAAAGGTCTTTTGTTTAGTCTCCACCTGGTGATTGTACTGTCTGAATCCAGCATTTAGTGTGAAGAGGCACTGCAGATGAGTCTTGAGCTCTGGCACTGAGCTATTTCTTACTATGTAATATTTTAGCCAAGTGTTTGTACTCAGGAGTCCCCTGTGTGTCTACCCTGGGGGCTACATAGCTGGCTACTTAACTGTAAAGTATGTGGATGGACGATGCAATTAATATAAGCCTCAGCATAAATTCAATTTACAAAGGTGAAATCAGTGGTAAAAATCCCACTGACTTCAGTGAGATTGGGATTTAATCTGTAAACTCCTGCCCTTTGAGTTAGCTAGCAGGCTGTACATAAGTCTAACTAAGAGTTTGTAATACAAGTATGTCCACTGTCTCAAGAGAATCAATGAGTGAAAGATCAGGGAATCCGAACTACTCTTTGTGTTAAAGGGTGTCCACTCTAGTTGAGGGTTAAAGTTCAGGGGCAGTAGCTGAAGTTTCTTTCTTGCTCCCTGTGGACCTGTCGTGTGGCTAAAGACAGAGCTTCAAGCTGCCGTTTCAGCACCACTTAGAAATACTAAATTCTCCCCCAAAGAAGTTCTTATGTTTGCGACTCGGATGGTAATTGATGAGCCATGTGTTCAGGGAGCATAAAATCCTTGTGAATCAGATTTACGAGGGCCTTCACATTTCTTTGTCAGCATGACACTCGTTAGAGGGGTAGGGAATTTACAAGGGAAGCACTGGTATGTTGGGAAACATCTTGTCATATTTCTGAACTGGAATTTCAGTGTGCCTATACATGTGTCAGACACTGTGCTGTGACACTTGAGGGCAGGTGGCTCGCCAGTGGTCAAATCCTTAGAAAAACCCAAAGGAGTTTTTGGGCTATGAAAGTGGTAACAGAAAAGAATCCTGAGGCTTCCCCCTTCGCTGTAGGAATATTGCACATTTTGTAGTCAAGTGCCTGATTAAATTTGACATTTGAAAATAGAACTTCATGCCGAAATAAGTACGGTACTTCTCAGCATTTAATTAAGATGTTTAGTTCCTGTCAAGTCTGATAGTTTCTTTTTCCTGTTAAGGGCAATACGTCTTCAACTTCTGAAATTTCAGAAACCTGTACTTAACCTTTAATCGTCATTCCATTTACATAGAAATCTGATTAACAACTTTTAAAGTTCAGGTGCTGGGAGTAAATGCAATTAAGCCCCTTTTGGAGTCTGTTATTAAAAGCTGGCATTTAATGAAGACTGAGGGCATACTACTGGTACTGTCTCCACTCTAGCAGGATGTCTTAAGCAATTAGTTGAAAACATGAAATACATGAAGTGTACTATATTATCCATGAGTTAACACGGTTGGTATTTTAACAGCATGCTGCCTTCTTCCCTTTGCTACTGCAGTGTTGTATGTACTGGTGTTTGGATAGTAAAGCGCTTCTCATAGCTCTTGAGATGAATTGTAGTGCCGTGCATTAAATTGTACATACTATAGCTGTGCATTTCTTCATGAAATTAGTTTCTTTTGGAAAGTCATCTGTATGAAATCCAGGCTCAACAGATTAGCTTGCCTAGTGTATTCAGTGATGTATGGCAATGGCTTTCAACCTTTTCTGGGCTGTGACACACTTGGTGGTATGTGTGACCATACAAGACACACCAACCCAACCCCTTCCCCTGGCTGAATCCAACCCTCCTCGCCCTCTCCTGGGCTCTCTGTGACACACGTACCACTGTATGGCAATGCTGGTTGAGAACCACTGATGTACGAGCTGGCTTGAGTTGACCAAATAAACATTGCTGATTAGTTTTTACTCATGTAAATGCTGAAACAAGTGTGACTTTGGGAGGCATGGCTAGATTCTATTTTGGCTAGTGTGATCAGATGTCCCAATATTAGCGGATTTGTCTTACATGTGCAATTATGCTCTCTCACTCTCCCCTTTTCCTCAATCCCTGCTCCCTCTGCTACTGTAAGGGAAAAATACCTTGGTTTTATCTGGTCACCTTATTTATGACTTGTATAGCAGTGAAAGAAATGTTAACGGGTTATAATGACAGGGCCAAATTCTGCACTCAGTTGCTCATTGTGCACCTGTTTGCTTTTCTTACTCGGTGAATAAAGTGGGCGTTCTGCCAACGTGAAAGGCAACTTGTTTAAAACTCACTACAAGAACACTGATTTGCATAACACTTAATGTTCTCCTCCTTTGGTGCTGCTCTGGTGAAGCCTGTTGCTTTTTGCGCTTTTTGGGGACCTGTGGGGCTAGTCTCATGAACTCCTCCTGTATATATGTGAGTGAGCTGTATAGATCCTCACCAGGCTCAGAGAGATTACGGAGTGAGTGACTGACTTGAATGTGGCCATTAAGCAATCAGAAGAATTACAGGTAAATTACTAGCCATATGCCAATTTACTTTCCAAAAAAGATCTGAATTCTTCCTATGTCCTCAGTAGTAAGAATGAAAGATAAATTTTCAAAGCAGTGCATAGTTTTTTAACTCTCTGATGCCTGTGGACTTCTATTGGAGTTCCACAGCTGGAGCCCCGTGGATTGCTGTGAAAATTTACCCTGCAAAGTTTTGCTCATGTCTCAAGAAAAAGGATATCCTTGATTGATTTTTCTTTGTTTTGTTTCGTGTTAAGCTTCTGACCCTGGTGGCAAAGGGCAGCCTCTAATACTGAGTAATTTCTTTTAGAAAAATCTTTATTTAAAGAAAACCTGACATGGGGAAAATTAAACTCACTCTCTTTGTATTCTGTTCCAATTTTCAAATGCACTATTGGCGGTTTAAAAAAATTCTCCGTCAATCTGTTTTTTTTCTTTTCCATGAAAGCACTAGCACTACTGGGAAAAAAGAGGGAGCAAGGAAGGCCAGAGAGGAGAGGGAGAGAGAGTCATGCACGTTCGCATGCATGCCCTTGCTAGAAGTAGAACCAGTCTTCACATTTCAGTGAAGGCATCTAAGGAACCTGCTGCTTCATGTGTACTGGGAAGTGAATGGTAGTGCCTGAAGTGGTTTACTGTGTACTTGTGTTAATCGTAGAGGTATTATGATTCACTGTTGCAGATCTACTCAGCTGGGGCTTTGGGAATAAACCATCCTCTTCATTTCACCGTTTAGCTCCTGCCATTGTTCCTTTTGGCTAATGGTTTCTAGAAGCTGGTTTGTAAGGCTGACCTGGTATGGTGGCTCTCTTAGCAACCGCTTGCCTGTTGGCTCTACTTTTCCTGTGTGTTACAGATATAGGTTAAGATGAAAACTTTTTAATAGCTGGCATTTCACTGGTGTAAAAAGATGGGGAGGGTGGGCATAAGGAGCCTGTTGTCTTGTGCTTCTCTAATGGTGGTGGAAAACAGACTGTCACACTCTCTTGGCAGCACTCATGGACAGGGAACATCAGAGACGGAAATCTTGGCCCGTAGCAAAGGTGAACTTTTCCACTGCTGTCAGAGGTGACAGGAGTTTACTTAAAAATCTATCAAATGCAATGATCCCTCATCAAGGTGTTGATGATTAATTAGCTAATGTTTGCACAGGGCATTCAATGTGTCAATTGCTGTCTAGCGTTGCGTGTGTGTGTTTGTTTGAGCAAAGAGCTCCTTTTTTAGTTGAAGGCTGAGCTCTAATGGCACTTCCTGAAAAGAATAGGAGCTTAACATGGGTCCTATTGAGTTTCTAAAGCAATGATTTGTTACACCAAAGCATGGAGGGCTCTTTAACATGTCTTCTGCGATTCTCACCAGCGCGTGATGATATTAAGACTCTGTAATTCAGTTATTAACCAGACTAAGTGATTAACCAATCAGGATGCATTTACTGTGTTGTAAACCGATAGTAGAATATGCACATGGTCATTTTACTGTGAGAATTATATATTTGTACAATATATAAAATAAGTAAATGAAACAGTGAATTCACACTACTGTGGCTGTTTTGAGTTAATTGCTAATGTGGCTCCTGGACCATTGTGGTCTGAGTATCACTGGTCTACTAGTTTCTTCCTTTGCTCTGCTAATCAGGTGGAACTTGGTTAGTTGGTGAAATACTCTGAGATGTACAGTGCATACCTTCACAAAGAAGAGTAAAGCCCGGCTGGTTCTTTCCGTGATTTGAATGAAAAGACCCATGCGCTGTCTAAGCAGGGACACGATTCAATATTTAATAAAACTGCCTTTGGGGAATTGGGTTTAAAATAATTTTGGGATTTGGCCCCCCCTCCCACCCATGAGATACAGAAGCATTCATGGGTCTACACTAATGCCTGTGCTAATTGAACAACTGGCATAGTTAGTTAATGAATGCAGTAGAGTTGGCAGCGATTTAATTACCTAAGTGGTTTTGGTTTTGTTTATTTAAAAAAAAAAAAAGTTTAGTCCTTTTAAAATAAAAGAATTGGGATAGTGCATTCACAAAATAGAGATTTTATTTTATCATGTTCTTGTTAATTTCATGGGAGCATGAGAATTACATGAGAACAAGTTGTATTGCACTTAAGTCTTCATTGCACCTTACAAACTGTGTGTGTTTTCTCTTGGACTTATGAATTTGCCTCATCATACATATTCCTGTTTTGTCTGGCTCCTTTTTGTATTTAGCCCTTCTTCTGTTGAATTCTTCAACCAGTATAGTTTGTGCAGAAAGCTGGGCTTTAAAACATAATGAAAAATTTTCTTTGGATGCTTTTTTTGGGTTTTGGGTGGCAACTGAAATGCAGGTAACTAGCTCATGGCTGTTTTTGTGCTACTGGTTCAAAACATCTCCCAACAAAATCTTCACACGAGCGTTCATCTCACTTTATGTTGGCTTACACCCCTTCTGAGGGTCTCTAAAGCAACAAACTTTCCAATATGTGAAGAATGCTGCTGCCTGTCTTCCTGCATTTACAGAGATGTCCTCCTACTGGTGTTTTGATGACTCTGTTTACCCTTTGTGGTGTTTGCATTCTCATTGCCTTTAATGTACCTTGGAGATGCCTTCCAGGTGCCTGAGCCACATGCCTTTGTCTAGCGTGGAGTAACTGTAGGTTTGGCTAGCAGACCCTTAATAACATATCATATAAATCTGAATTTGTCTTTCAAATGTACACTATATACAATAATATTAATGATCAGTGTGGTGTTAGCTTTCTGTTGGTATCTTAGATGACACTTTTTAGATAAAGGTTATTTTAGTTACAGATTAAGATATAAGTGACAGTCAACATGGATTTGTCAAAAATAAATGATGTTAAGCCAACCTAATAAATGTTTTTGACAGGATCACAAGCCTTGTGGATTCGGGGTGGAAGAGAAGATATTATGTATCTTGATTTTAGCAAGGCTTTTGGTACTATCCGGCATGACTTTCTTAAACAAATTAGGGAACAACCTAGTTGGAGGTTCCAGATGGTGGGTGGATAACCGGTTGGAAAACCTTTCCTAGAGAGGAATTGTCAGTGTTTCACAGTCAAGCTGGGGTCCCAGAGATCAGTTCTGAGTCTGGATCTATTGAATATCTTTGTAAATAATTTGGATAGTGATAGAGGGAGTACCCTTATAAAGTTCTGTGGATGATGTTGAGATGGAGGGACAGGGTTACAAAAGCTTTAGAGGATAGACTAAAAATTCAAAATGATCTCAACAGACTTAACAAACAGTATGAAGTAATAACACAAAATTCAATAAGGACAAATGCAAAGTTCCTTCCATTTGGGAAGGAACAAACAATTGCACACACACAAATGAGAAATGATTGCGTAGGAAGATGTACAGCAGAAAATGATCTGGGAGTTATAGTAACAAACTAAATATGAGTCAACAATGTAACACTGCTATAAAAAAATCTCACATCTTTCGGGGATGTTTTAGCAGGAGTGGTGTAAGCAAGGCAGGAGAGGTAATTCTTCTCTAGTGTGCACTGATAAGATCTCATCTGGAGGATGATGTCCAATTCAGGGTTTCACATTTCAGGAAAGATATAGATAAACTGGAGAAGGTCCAGAATATAGTAACAAAATCTAGGTTTGTTTATTCTGGAGAAGAGAAAGCTTGAGGGTGGGGGGATGGGGAGGGACCAAAAATAGGTTGTAAGGAGGAGGGAGAAAAAATGTTCTTTTTAACCTATGAGGCTAGGACCAAAAGCAATGGCATTAAATTACACCAAGGGAGGTTTAGGATGGACGTCAGGAAAAATGCCTTAACTGTTCAGGGTAATTAAGCACTGGAGCAGCTTGCCTAGCAAATTTTTAAGAACAAATGACACAAACACCTGTCAGGAATGGTCTAGTTATTGCATAGTCTTGCCTTGCATGTGGGTGATTTGACTAGATGACCTCTTAAGGTCCCTTCCAATCCTATGCTTGTGAGATTTGTGTCATTAGTGAGCTGGGGTTCACTGAACTGGTCATGCCACCTTGAAACTCATTGTTAGATATCAATGAGCCTCTTGGATTGGGATGCTGGTAGAGTCACAGCTCCGTCACATATTCCAAAAGTAAACAAGCTATTCAGATTTGTTAGCCTTTAGGTGCCACAGGTTTCCTTGTTTGTTTTGCTGAATGAGACTAACATGGCTGCCTCTCTGGAACCCAGCTGGAGATCTGTCCCCTAAAATTCAACTGTTTGTGGTGGCAGATGTGGAGAGAGAACCGTCAGAATCAGGCTTTAAAAGAATGTAAGATGAGGATGAAAAAAAGCCTCTTAAATGCCCTCACCCCTGCACCCCAAGAACAAAATTACGCACATCCACATTTCAGGGGCAATGGCAGTTGAAGGAGCTATACAATGGTAATAGCCTTGAACTTCTGTGGTGCCTTCACTCGGGATTCTCAGAACTAGTTGGCAATGCTGCAGCTTGCTTATCTAGATTCATAGATTATAAGGCCAGAAGGGACCATTGTGACCAATTAGCCTACAACTGATGTTAGGCAGGGCATCAGAACTTACTGAGTTAATTCATGCTTAAACTCAAGTATGTCTTTTAGAAAAATGTCCAATCACAATTTAAAGATTTTCAGCACTGGTGAATCCTCCACAACCCATAGTGAGTGTTTTTCCCATGGTTAATTATCCTCACTATTAAAAATGTGTATTTTATTCCTAGTTTAAATTTGTTCCTATTCTTTTTCCAGCCATTAGATCTTGTTCTACCTTTGTTGGGTAGATTGAAATCTAGGGTTTATCATCAGATTTCTGTTCACCGTATAGGTACTTATAGATTACATTCCAGTCATCCATTAATGTTCTGTTACTGAAAGGCATATTTTTGAATCTTTAATCATTCTTGGGGCTTTTCTCTGAACCCTCCCAAGTTTATCAATACTGTGTCTGAACCGTGGACACCAGAACTGGGTGCACTATTCCAGTGCCAAATGTGGAGGTCATACAACCTCTTTACTCCTGTTCAGGAGTTCCATGCTTATGTATCCAAGGGTTGCACTCTGCTTTTTGGTCAGAGTATCACACTAGGAACTCATGTTCATCTTATCCCCCAAGTCTCTCTGGACGTATCACTTCCCAGGACAGAGGACCCTCATCCTGGAGGATCCTTCATTCTTTGTTAGTGAAGTGTAGGATTTTACATTTGGCTATTAAGACACATACTGTTTTGCTTTTGCCCTGTTTATCAAGCGATCTAGATCTCTCTCTATCAGTGAACCATCCTTTTCCTTATTTACCATTCCCCACATTTTGTGCCCTCTGCAATCTTTATCAGTGACGATTTGATGTTCTTTTCCTGGTCATTGAGATCAATCTTAAATAGTGAAGGCTCGTATGGTACGAAGTCAGATGCCTTACAGATGTCTAAGTACATTACCTTTGTCTTCAGCAGCCAAATTTGTAATCTCATAAGAATTATCAAGTTAATTTGACAGAATCTCTTTTCCATAAATCTATTTTGATTGGCATTAATTATATTATTCTTCTTTAATTCTTTGGTAACCAAGTCCCATGTCAGCTGTTTCTTCATTTTTTCTGGGAACAACATTGCACTGACACAATCCTAATTGTTTGGGTCATGTCATTTACTATTTTAAAATAAGAGGACATTATTAGTTTTCTTCTAGTCTTCTGAAACTTCCTCAGTGTTACGAGACTTACTGAAAATCAGCATTAGTGAGGACAGAGCTCTGTAGCCAGCTTTCTTAAAACTCTTGGAAACAGCTTAAGTGGACCTGATTTGTCAAATCTACTTAAGGTGTTGCTGTTTGACATCCGCTGAGAGCCTATTGGCACGGAAAGTACTTTATCATCCCTAAATGGTATGAAAATCTCTTTTTAAGTGGAGTTTCATGTTGGGAGCCCATCAGACTGTTGCCAGGTGTCGGTTGCATGTTTGTTCCCCCTGCATGCTGCACTGGCTCTGATCAGGTAGCTCTAGTATAGACAAGTCAATAAATCCAGACAGACCCAGAATCAGTAGTGAAGGTTCCCAGCCAAGTTTATCATCAATGAAGCATAGGAAAAAGCACCCTATATGTGCTAAAGTACACATAATACATGTATGGCTGTGACTGTGCACATGACTCAATGAATGGTGGAACTCTCCCTTCCCTGTTTGGCTGAACAGAGGCATTCCCTTTGAGACTCTTTTATAGGCCAGCACAAACAAGTTGCATATTGCCCCCCCCCCCCATGGTTAGACCACCACCCTTTTCCTTGTATACAGGGGGCTAAAGCATAATTTGGTGGGCCTCAGAACCCTCCTAATTAGGTGGGCCCCCTTCCCACATGGGTGGGTCCTCCTTCTCCTGCACACCTGTCCCCCAAATGCCTTCCCCCCACCCCACTTCCTGTCCCCAGTATCCAGTCCCTGTCCTCAGAATCTACTCCAGCACCCAATACCCACCCCCAAAATCCACCCCGTATGCCCAGTCCCAGTCCCCAATGCCCACCTGCAAAATCTACCACCTACCCCCAAAATCCCCCCAGCATGAGCCAGCTGCCCCAATACTTACTGGGGGCGGCGTGGCTGTGGAAGAGGCTGTAGGCCTGTGTCAGGCCGGCAGCGTGGCCTGGGTCTGGCTGGGGTGGGGGGAGTGGAGGCCAGCCCCAGGTTGGGGTGGGGACTCAAAGGGGAGGGATTTGGGGTAGCGCTTGGGCCCTGCCCCGATACGCCCCTTCCCTATCCCCTGCACTGCCAGAATGCAGAGGAACACCGTTGCAAGGCCCACTGTTTTTCAACAGTGGGCCCCAGAATGCAGCGTTTTGGCACCATTTTCTATTTTTAGGGGGCCCAGAACCCTGAGACCCTAAAAATAGTGGGCCTCGACACTTCATTCCAGGCTGTTCTGGCTAAGTTTAACCCCTGCTCGTATATGTTGGTTCAATCATCTCTATTCATCATAGTGTTACCCTGGCTTTCTCTTGAGGATGGGTCAGCATTTCCTCATTGTCTTTGGGTCGTCTGCTTGTACCCGTCTTGGTATTGGGTTGTTCTGCCATTTCCACATTTTCTGTTATTGTTTTCCCTTATTGTCGAGTAAAGGACCTATGGTGCTCTCAGTCTTTCTCTTATTTCTAATGTATTTAAAAATGTTTTTTGTTACCCTTTTTGCCTTCAGTCCGAGCTTCAGCTGATGCACTCTCAGTATAAATGAGGGAGAGCTGCTGACTGCTCTGTTTGGAGCCCAATCCCTCATTTTGTTTGCCGGTTCCTAGTTTATTATTCTGGCCACACTTCAAAGCTCATCTTTCCCCGCCCTTTAAGTCTGTCGAGGAGGGTGTGGTTAGAGAAGTATCTATTCGTGGGCAGTCCTCTTTATGTTGTGATTTTTTTAATTCATGAGATAGGTGCCTATGACACTGTATTTTAAAGCCTGAAAATAGTAGTAGTAATTGAGTTTAGTTTTGCAGCACCCTTTAGGGTAGGCAATTATTGTTTACCCCTGACTTCACACATGAGGAAACTAAAACACAGAGAAGTAAAACGACTTGCAAGTTTTTAAGAAAAAACCGGCAAAGCCAAGAATAAAATCCAGGCCTCTTGAGTCCTAGTCCTGTGCGTTAATCCATGAGATTGTCCTTCCTCTGCACAATACGGTAAGTGCCAATAACATGTTCAACACATTTTGGACATATAGACATGTCCCAAAGAAATCACAGTTTAGTTCAAACATGCACAGTATGTGAAGAGCTGTTCAAAGATCAGTGGTAAATTGTATAAAGTGATATGAACATATGCATTTTGGACAGGTTAAAGAAATCCTCAAACTGTAAGCAATCCTGTATTTAGAAAAGATTTTTAGATTGTATAAATTGTCTTTTCCAAAGCTGTAAAATATCTTTAGAAAAGATCAGTTAGCTCAAGGACTGTTTTGTTCTTTCTCTTGTGCAGATTTTTGTTTGACATTGATGCGAATGTAATACATGGATCGTAGAATTCAAATGTTGTTGAGCAGGAAGTCAAAAGTCCTTTTAATAGATGGATGGCATGTAACAAACTCTACAGCCACTCATAAATCTTGCTATATGTGAATGTGATTAATGTCTAACAAGGTTTTTGATTGATGGCTTAGCAACTACTAATCAAACCTTATAGGACCAAGTATTGAAATCTTTACTTTCACCCTGTGGTGAAACTCCCATTTGCTTTGGTAGGCAGGAAAATGTGATTTTATTGATTTTAAAGTTTAAGCTGAGTGTGACGTTTATGATAAGTACATACCCAGGCTAATCATTTTTGACATTGAAATATGGAGTTTATTAAGGCCTTGTGTTGTGAGAATTGTGGGAGCAGAACAGTTGGAGATTCTGGGGTGGAAGAGGAGACAATGTTCAGTTGGATGAAAACAAGCTTGGAATAATACAATGTACAGTTGGCCTATAGAACTAATACGTCAGGCTGCAGCTGAGGGGAAAAAACTAAGTCTCTTTTTTTTTGTTTGTTTGTTTTTTTGTTTGAGACACATGCATGTAAATAACATCTGCATTGTTTAAAATTATAAGGTCTTCAGCTGATTACCTGCTGGGGATGGGAAGTAATTTCCCCCATTTTGCTTGTTTGGCAGTTGGCCAGTTGCATTTAAAGATCGTTCCTTTTCTTTTAAGAACATAATTTGGCTGCTGGCGATAACTTGACCACATTTTGAGCATTGGTCTGGTCCAGTGTGAATTATCTGATGTGCATATTGGTGTAATTTCTGTTGTTTTCAGTATGCATGCATAGCTAGAGCCAGCCTCTTTTCTCCATTGAATTAACCAAAAGCCAAAGGAGCGGTCATGAACATAAAACATTTCTTTTACAGATCTCTCAGTTCTGATAATGTTCCAACAAGCCGGGTTATTTTCCATTAGAGTATGTGGCTGTCTTCAAGTCCCTCTTGTGAATGTATATTCGTGTTATCATATTCTTTGGTGTTTGTGTGTTCTTCTTGTAACAAGGCCAGTTCTTTGTCATTCAGGTTTAACCCCTTGATGACATATTGTAATCCTTGGGTAAAATATTGTATTATGCACTTTAGAAGTCCTATTCATGTTAACTCTAGATTTTGGGTAGTTTCAAGATTATGAAACCCATTAGGAGTACTTTTTATCTGTGAAAGAAGAGCCAAATTGCCAAGTGCCCCCCCCAACTCCCCAAGGCTATTTTTTTTAAATTACTTTTTTAAAGAGGTTAGTGATTCCAGTAAGCAAAGCAAAAATGCAACCAGAGGTTATGGAGCAGAATTTGTTATATTGCTGTTAAAAAACAAACACAAAAAATCCTTTACTGTAGTGATTAGTTTTTGTAGTGGAGGAATTATGGTGTTATTTGTCTTCTCTCAGGTGAAGTTCTAATTGAGATGTTTTAGGAATTGAAATGTTACCTTTATTTAATTGTGTTGTATCTTTTTAGAGCAATTCTCAATTGTTTCTAATTAGTGGAGTGATATCATTTGCCTAGATATTATTTCTTAGTAATTGGTTTAAACTTAGACAGCACGGTACTCATGCATTCCTCTCATTGCACTCAATACTCTCTGATTGGGTTTGGCTGGCTCATTAGAGAGTGGAATGTGTTACCAGAGGCTCCAAAATGCTTTAAGCTTCCCTACGGTGTTCAGGGAGTTTAATTTATTGACATAAGTAAGTTTGCGTGGTGGTTTTTTTAACTGAACTATGCTAGGTTCCTTCATCCCTCCACAGCCAGCACATCCAAAGTGAAAGAGCTGGAGTGCAACCCTGCTTTGGCATCATGAACAGAATTATTTACCAAATAGTAGTCCCTGGGCCAGTCAGTGATTTTTGCTGCTCCATCAAAGGTTTTGGGGTTGCACAGACTTGACTGAGGGAGCTGTTTGCCCTGTAGATCTTCCATGACTGATGATGATGGGCTCAGAGAAGACTGAGAGACCCGACACTCAGAGACCAGAAATTGAGTGTGCGGGACAGGCAGCAACTGAGGGGAAATCATATTTTTATTTGTAAAGGAAGCACGTGTTTTGCTAATAACTGTGAGATAGTTATTGTGGCCTGCAATGCCATACTTTTTCCAAAAATATGACCCTCATTTTAAGCTGAGTGCAACAATCTGCGTCTTCCAAAGCCCAGAGGAGTGCACTATCCACTAGACGAACCTTCCTCTTTCTCTAATTCAAATACTTTATAAGCTCTCCTGGGAAAGCCTGAGGCCTCTCATAAGGTAAGGGGCATAGCCAGGTTGAGAATTCAGTTTCTTGGTTACTAGACACACTTATGCGCACAACTCTCCTCTTCTTTGTGCCTGTCACTGTGGTGTCTAAGTATGTAGGCTTGTGCTCAGTCTATTAGACTATAAGGCCTTCCTGTAGTCACCCTGAATTCAGGGAGTAATTCAACTGTCTGAATTAAGAGCACCTTTGTCATCTTTCCTGTTAAATACATTCATCTATATATTCCAGGTGTGTGGTACATTGATTTAAAGGGATATGGTTATATAGGGTATGCCTCAATGTTGTGTGTTGGTGTTTTTTGGGTAACGAAATGTGGCTTACAAAATGTAATTGGTAAAGAAATCATGTAATAATGGGTTGTATTTCAGCGATTTTCTTGAGGGGGTGGGGTTGAGAGGGAAAATGTGGATACTTATTCTGCACAGAAAATTCAAACGAAGTAGCAGTAGTCTAGTGAACCAGACCAGTGGTTTCCAACCTGGTCTCTGCTGTGGCACATCCTGGTACCTTGAGTTATTTTGAGGCACACCAGCATATAGTCTTCACGTGAACTCATCAGTATTCAGGAGTCAATCCAGAACTCTTTGAGTAATTTTTCAAAAAATTCTGTGACACACCTACTCAGGCCTGAAGGCACACCCATGTGACATGACACACCAGTTGGGAAACACTGCATTAGACCTGAACATTGGAAATAATAAACCGAAGGGGAATGAAGTGTCTATTTCCTTCATTTAAATCAGGGGTCTCAAACTCAAATGACCACGAGGGCCGCATGAGGACTAACAGAGGGCCATATAAGGACTGGTATGTTAGCCCGAGGGCCGCACCACTGAAACCTTTCCATGCAACAATATTGCAAATATTAGTGACAGTAGTGTTGTTGCGGGCCACAGGAAATAGCTTTAGGGTCCATGTGTGGCCCCTGGGCTGTGTATTTGAGACCCCTGATTTAAATCCTCTTAAAGCCTTGTCTATGCTATAAAATTTTGTGCTCCTCTCCCCCCATTACTAAACCTGCTCTGTTTCACTGGAGTCAGCGGTGTTGTTTGGAGGTCTCGTTCAGACGGGCTGCTTCTAGTGTCTTAAGCACTGTGACACGTAATCTTGATAGTGACAGGTCTGTAAACACCAGCTGCCAAGACACACTAGGGTTCTCAGTGTTACCAATGTCAGTGGAGTTGTACCAGTGTTGACAGTGGCTGAAAAAATTGGCAAAATTTCTGGAATGTAGGCAGTGCTTTAGTGATGGCTTTAAATTGGGTGAGTGACTTAGGAGCTACAATTAATTGAAAATCAGCAGGATTCAGGCTCATAAGTCCCTTAGGCACTTTTAAACATTTTACCAATTATCACTTTTAGTTTAGCAGTGTCCTGTTAAGACATTTAGGAATTGTGAGAAACATTTGCCTCGCTAGTCTATTTCAAAGATTGTATTCTTCTTCTCCCAGATGCTGCTAACAGAATATTTGGATATGAAGAACACTCACACTGCCTCAGAACCGTCGGCCCAGCTGAGTTATGCGAGCTCTGGGAGAGAATTTGCTGCTTTCTTTGCAAAGAAGAAGCCTCAAAGACCTAAAAACTCTTTGTTCAAGTAAGTGCTGTTATGATGCCAGAACAGAACCTGCCATTGAGGCGGTCTCTGGAGCATGAAGGGTTGTGTACTTCCAGCAGTTAATAATGCTTTCAGGCACTACAGATGGAAACAAACAACCAGAGCTGGAGCTCATTTGAGAGCTGTACACCAATTCTTCTTTGCTGTTTATATTACAGTGGTGTCCAAAGGCCCCGGTCAGGACTGGGGCCCCTTTATGTTGGGAGTTGTATCACAGGTAGTAGAGATGTCAGAGTAAAGACAGAAGCACATCAGGGAGGGCAGAAATCAAAGTGCTGCAGAGGGAAAAGAGAACAGGACAACCAAGATCATCATGTAAAGACTAGGCAGTTAATCATATTATTTTTCTAAGAAATTTTTGGAGAGAAACTGGAGTTGAAAGTAGGGAGTTGAGAGAAGCTGAGAGGGGTGTGGGAATAAGTGTGTGTGTGCGGGGGCGTGGAAGCTGGAGGTGAGAAAGGAAGAAAATGTGGGGAAGCCCTTAGACTTCCAGGGAGAGGGAGCTTGGTGGGGGTGGGGAGTGGGGGGTGGCAGTAATGAAGGCAAGACAGGAGGTTGACTTTGTTGTTAAGACACTGGGTTGGGAGTGGGGGGGACTTGTTTGATTCCCAGATTTGCAACCAGTTTTCTGCATAGTCTCTAATTTCTCTGTGCCTCGTTTCCCCTGCTGTAAAATGGAGATCTTAATACTTCCTTCCTCTCCTACTGCGTCTGCCTTAGACTGTAAGCCCTAGGGGCCTGGACTATGGGAATGGGATCCTTCTGGCTAGGCTGGTTCTCCAAGTGGAAGTGGTGAGAATGCAGGCCATGGCAACTCTGGGGCTTGCACAAGCTTTTTCAGAGGAATGAATTGGGAGAAAATGTTTCCTGCAATCAACATGCTTGTTCCGTGCTGATGCAGCTGTTTGGGTTGGTGTAGCACTGAGGGCTGAGGCCTTTCTATAGCTCTCCAGAAAGCGTCTCCTGCTGTCTTTAGTTATTAAGAACCAGTCATTGGCTTTGTCATTCTCCCCCACCAATACAAATAGTTACGGTAGTATCTAACTATTAACTCTAGCAGACGTTGGTAGTCTATTGTAAGTTTTTATCGTTTGGCCCTTTAGACCTCACCAAAACACAATGAGAAGCTAGGTCTCTTTTGTGCAAGGCACAATGCACACCCAGCAGAAAGATGGTTTTGGCCCCAGAGAGCTTACAAGGTATAATCCCTTGGTATGAGAGGCTTCCACTTTTTCCAGAGGCTCTCTGAACATCTGGGTCAGCAATGGGCTGATCTAGTGGGTGGCTTTAGAGCCGCATCCCCACCATTTCCCTCTCCCCAGATTCTCTGGCTATTCCCATGCATCTGCATTTTTCAGGGTACCCAGAGCTCTCCCTGGGATTTCACTCTGTTGTAAAGCTGATTTGCAGGTGTGCTTCAGAGACCAGTGCCTGGTCTGCTTTCTCCACTGCTTAGCATGTGATTTCTGCAGTGTTCTCAGCCCCTCTGTCTGAGGAGAGGGGAGGAGGAATTCATCAGCTCTGTTTCACCAACAACCCTCTAAGCCTGTGTACTCATTTCTGTTAACTAAAAACGCAGTTAAGGTTAATTGGTTAACGTGAGGGTGCCTGGCTCCATAAGGATAGCCATCTTCTGCCTATCAGGCTCTTGTCACTAACTCGCTGGTAGCCCCATCTTGCCAGCGATGCTTGTCGGGATCTGTCCTTCTGTTATCTGTCTCCTGTCAGCTGACAATACATCTATGGCAATCTCTCTGCTGAAATGGAATTTCTGTGTCCACCGAGGGGTGTGCATGTTTGATAAAGTCCTATTCTAGTTGTCTATTGCATCTTTAGTGTTTTTCTTTCCATGCAGAGAGGATTTCTTCTGTGTATTTCTGTCACCTGCTTCCACTTTAGAGAGGCCGTCCACCTGCCATAAGAATCTGTGTTTAGATTTTTCACTTCAGAAATTGCTTGAATGGGAGACACAGCACTGCCATCACTCATCAACTGATAGAGCTCTATAATGTGTGAGCAGTTAGTATATCCCCTTGGAAGCTAATTCTACAGATACTAGGTAGAGACGGTAGGGTGTCACTCAGAAGAGGAAATGTGGTCTACCAGTGCTAGGGGAAATCAGAACCCCTTGGATTCTGTTCTTGCGACTCAGAGATGGATTTGGTGGTGTTTGGACAAGTTTGTTAATTGTTCTGTGCCTCAATTTCCCCAGCTAAAGTCAGGATAATACCCATTTATAAGGAATGTTACGTAGCTTGGCTAATGAATGCTTGTCAAGAACTTGGAGATCATCAGATGAAAGGCCTTATTTACATTCAAACGATGATTGATACTATATTAGGCCCCAATCAGTCATGGCCTGCTGCAGTAGGCGCCACACAGCATGTACATGCTCTGAAGAGCTAGCAATCTAAAAGAGCAAAAACCATAGCCATGATGTTTGGGAAAATGATGGGGTTAAGAGGAAGGTGGTAATGGATTCACAGCAAGTTAAGTTCATGTTCTGAGGATTTTAACAAATTTGACTGTATATTTATTTCATTTATGTTTTAAAATAATAATTTTAGACTATTTTCTTTTTGTTGGAATCACTTAGGGTTGAAGTGGGGAAGAGGAAAGAATTGCATGAGTTAGCGGAGAATAGGGAGGTGAAACTGGAAGAAGTGGGCAGAGGGGGAAAGGAAGGAGAAGGGGATTAGAAGTCAAGTGAGGCTGGGAGAGTGTGAAGCTGGACAATGTTTGGAGAGGGATGTGCTGTATTGGGTTGTTCAGGACCTGACAACAAAAAACAGTAGGGCAACTGGGCGGAAAGATTCAGCATCAAGATCTTGGAGCTGAGTGAGTGAGGATGGTAGGAGACTAAGGCCACCTGCTATAATGACAGAGAAGTCGTTTGGGCCTGGGTGGGCCCCTTTGGTTCTGGTGGAGGCTCGAAGTCTCTCATTGATTCCTGCCCCCAAGCTGTATCAGGCATGGGCAGCTTTGAGGAAGGAGTTTCCAAGGTTTGGAGATTTCCACTGTTGGTGTCCTGTGGGCACCTCCTGGTTACTGCGGGAGCAATGCAATAGTAAATAATTTAGTAGTTTGTTACTCCTAGTTTTCCAGGGAGTATTGAGTTTTATTCACTAACTGCAACATTTCCTTGTGAACAGCTATGGTGTGTGTTTAGTGCGTAGGTTTGCTTTTGTGGATTCCACCTGTTTGCTGAGTCTCCTCTGTTTGGAAAGTGCCTAGCATGCTGTCAGAGCCAATGAAATTAAGTAACAAATATTTTTTTCATTTTGATATTGCACCTTAGTCTTTGTGGCCATAGAAGGAGGCACCGTCTATTGGCTGCGCAACTGACTGTAACTTTTATTGCAGGTTTGAGTCATCCTCCCATGCCATTAGCATGAGCGCATATTTGCGTGAGCAGAGACGGGAGCTCTACAGCAGGAGTGGAGAACTTCAAGGTAGGGGAGCTTAAGAGCTCATTAGTTTGGCTGATTTGCTTTGCAAAGTATCTGTAGGCCCTGCCTGGATGGCTTCAGAACTGCTCTGGCAAACCCTATGCAAGGCCATTGTCACTCTGTAAACTTGGCTAGCTCATATCCTGCCTTATTTACTGTAGGTAGGAAGGCAAGCAATTCTGTAGTTTTTCTTCTTTCATGCATGCTATAGTTGTGAGTTCAAAAGGATGCTCATAAAACAGTCACTTAAAAAAAATCCCACACTTTAAATGGTGCTTTTGGAAGATTGAAACTGATGTTTGTTTCCTTACTTGAAATTTATTTCCACAGAGGCATACACACATGTAATGTCCTTGGCTGGGTCATTTTTGGGGGCTGAACTCTGGGAATTTTGCACCTGAAGGCTTGAGCCTATACTGCTTGAGCTTAAATGATGGGTTCTTTTCATGTTGAAGCAGTAACAGGCACATGATCCAGCCACTAAAGGGGGACAAAGAACCACACTGTGTTAATGTGGGTTATATGCTCTTCTAAAGGGCTGAACTATTGCCATGGCTCATGAGAGATGGACTGCACCTGCTACCCTAAGTCTGTATATATGGTGCCTCACTTCTCTGAACATTGAACAATTGCAAATTTCCTTTCCTGATAGCCTAATCCGTAAGGGATGTCTTGTCCAGCAGCGGGGATGGTAGAGTGGGAAAATCTGAAAAATCTTTACGATAATATGTTTAAGAAAGACCATGTTGGTTTTATATAATGGGAGCTTTTCAGCAGCATCAGGCAGATCGTAATACATCAGTGAAAAAAGGTCTTCGAAGTTCAGTTCATGCTATCTTTTTGAATTAAGAATTTCATTTCAGTTGCCTTAAAATCCACAATGATCAGGCTGACATTTTCTTGTTAACTGCTGCCATTTGGGCTGAAATATTGTGGTGCAAGTGGTATACATCATCCACTATTAGGAAAGACCCTTCCGTGACAAAGTTAGAGTGGAAACACTGAAGAATTAGTCTCTAATTATAATGAAGTCAATGGAAGAAGAATCAGGTTCTGGTTTCCTTTGCTTGTTTAAACTGAGCATCTTGCATTGTTTTCAGCTAAAGTTAATGGGGGTTCACAATCATTTAAAAAACCCAAAAATACAGTATTTGTCTCTTTGAGCTAGTATAGAACCATTTTCCCTGCTTTGTGATAGTGGTGGGACACAATGTTTCTGGAGGTTCTGTCTTTTGTATGAGACATAAAACATGGTCACTTGTGGTCATTCAAATTCCTGTGTGACTTCTGCTGCTTCTGTTGGAAGTGCAGGTTTGTAAACTGGTGGATCTTGGTCAGATTCCAACTGGGAATATTAAACTTTTCTTCAACAGTTTCAATTGGATTGGGTATTTCTCATCACTGCTTGCCTTAAATAGGTAGTATTTTGCTTTGAATTGTCAAAAAGCTGCCACATTTCACCTCAGAGGTGGCTGCACAGCAGTGCTCAATGATGTGATTTTCTTGTATAACCTATATTTTGTTTTTAGAGTGTTTTGGAAGTCCCTTGGGTTGCAAAATGCTGGTGGTGGTACTAGGGAAGCTCTTGATAGGCTAGCATGGCAAGAAAGAAATTGTGCGTTGGTTGCCATGTGCTTCAGGTTCTCATTGTACTGGGTGAGATTTTGAACCTGGAGGACGAAACTTTTCCTTTCAAAGGAGAAAGTTATTGTGAAGCTGATGCATAGCTACAGTTGGGCTTGGGTGAGTCATGGTCCATCCACTTTCAAAGGAGGTCCACCCAATGTTTTGCTTCTGCTGCCAGCACTCCACTTACGTGTAGTATGTCAGGTAGCTTTTCGCTGGTTGCTACTTGAAGTTCCTGCTGCTGACCACGTGACAGGGAGTAGGAAGCTGGGTAGTGACTACCTAAGGGTCATTAAGCTGCCCAGTGCTCCAGCTGCGAAAACAACTGGAGTGTCTGGCAGGATAGTGATTCTTGGCCAGTCACTTCCCAGACTTCCTGTTTTCAGTCATGTGACTAGAAGTAGGATGTAGCCCTGCCAGAAAATCATATCTGTCCAATGATCCCGCTAACAGCCAGAGGCAGCTGAGTAACTCACGTCGCTCTTTGCACGGTGGCCCCCCCGGCAACCTGGATCCTGACAGCCCCTGTTTGGGCCTGATCCTGCTGCCACCCTCCCCCCTTTCCTCTGTAAGCCCCCTCACCAGCCAGCCTACTCCCCTCCTTCCATCCTAGCCTGACCCCCCTTCCCCCCCCCCAGCCCCTCAGTCTTACCCAGCTGCTGGAGCAGCGCAACTGAGCCACAGCTCCTCTGGCTGGGGAAGCACTAATGGAGCATGCTCAAACATTGAGCATACTCCATTAGAGCTTTTCTGGGCAGGAGTTTTAATAACTCCCAGTGCCAGAGAAGCTCTCAGCCAGGACTCTGGCTGACAGCCGTGCATGGCTGGCAGCCTTCCCTGCGCTGGGGAGCTGTGCTGGGCTGCACGGCCATGCGGCTGCGCAGCTTACAGGGAACATCGGTCCAGTCTGCTCTGCAGAAAGCACTACTTGAGGGTACTGTGTTCTTTTCACTCTTTGGTCTTGCTTATTAGGCAGCTCTAAACTATGCTGTAGCCTGAAGTTTGAGGGTTGACATAATTTAAGAAGAGTGTTAGAAAAGGTCAATTCTATCAAAAGTGCAAGTTTGGGGGGGCTGGATTACCAAATGGTCACTGCTACAAATTGGTGGTGGTTGCAGTGTCGATGGGTACATACGAGAGAATATACATCCTTAAAGATGGGTCATCATCAATTGTGTTCCTTTGTTTCTGGGTTTAGTTGAAGCCATTCTGGACAGCACCAACGCCACCTTTTTTTTTTTTTTTTTGTGGTTAGGGTAACACCTAGCAGCAGCAACCTAGGGATGGGCTTTGTTATGCTGGGCCTGGTACATGCATATAGAGAGAGTCCCTGCTCAGAGGTTTGCTGTCTGTTTTCCATCTTCAGCAAAACTGCTGGGCAGAGTGGAATGTAGTGAACTCTGCATGGCAAATGATGATTGTTGTCGTTAAATTTTGTGTGTATGTAGCTAGAATGGGAGGGAGGCAGCAGTGGGAATTCTGCAGCTACGTCTCTAAATGCTTCAAAAAGTACAAGTACAAAATGCCAGGGAAAAACAGTGGTAGTACAAAATTAAAACCCAGTGGGTTATATTTTTGTGGTCTTAGGCTGAGGACAGCGTCTAAACTACTAATCTTTCTTATCAATGGTGGTTCCTGCATTTGCTGGATTCAGAACATCAGAAGTAGAAAAATACCAAGGCAATGGAGGATCTTACTAGCAGGCTGATACTATTATGTTGTTTGTTTAGCTAATAATTCCTTGGACAGTATCATTTTGTCAGAGGTGCCATTGGTCATGGACTGTTAAATACATTGGGTGTTGTTTCAGGTCCTTGCATCTGCAGAGTGTTGGTGTAGCTGTTTGACGTGTTTGTAGAAGCTGTGGTCTCAGTTCAGTTTATCAGCAGAACTGGTAAGGCAATTTTTATGTGCTGTGAAAATCCTGAAGAGCCTTGGGGGGACTGATCAGCATGGAAAATAGCATCCACTCCCTCTCAGTTATCTGTGCTGGTGCAGGCCTTAGCAGTTCATATCAAGGTCAGTTTTGCTAGTTTTGTGCATCTGAGGCTTTGATTTTTAAGAATGAACTGTGAAGAGCTGCTGAACGGTTTAATGGAACCCACAGCTGCTCAGCGTCTCTTGAAAGTTTGGACCAGCATTTCTTTCATTTGGTGATCTCAAAGCATTTAGTGATATTTTTTTTTTTTTTTTTTTTTTTTTTTTTTAAGTCTCATTTTATAGTTGGTCAATCTGAGGCACAGTGGAAACTGTTGAAGGAGTATGCAGACGAAGTAGCAGAATTACGGTCAGGACTCCAGAGTCTTCTCTTTTGAGTTCCTCTTTGCTCAGAACATAAGTGCATGCTGACTAGGTGTAAATAAACATTTGCACACAGATGATATGCTTTCTGGGTGGTGTGTCTCTGAAGTTTAAGCCTGTAATAATGTGCACTATATAATGATCAAAATGTTCTAGTTTCGTGATTATTGTCTGGAGCATGAGTTGCTTGGAGAACAGCAATTCTCCGTCAGTGTTTGGGAAATGCCTAGACCTTTCTTTCTAAGAAGTGATTATATGGCCTCTGTCACCATAGTAGGAGTGCCTAACAACCTTTAATGTATTTATCCCCTCAACAACCCAGTGAGGCAGGGTAGTTCCATCATCTCCATTTTAGAGGTAGGGGACAGAACACAGAGACCCTAAGTGACTTCCCCAAGCTCACTCAGGAAGACTGCCGAGGAGCAGGGACTCTGAATCCAGGTCTTCTAAGTCCTAGGCTAACACTCTAACCAGTGCCCTGGTTTTGCAAACTGAAATAATATGGTAAGAAAACTTAAATATAGAGAGCTGTTTACAGTCTGTTCTGTGTAATGCTCTCAACTCTCCTTTTAGTTGGTGCTATCACTCACCTCGTGTATGTAAGTAAGATAAGGTCTTAGTTTGTGTCAGAGGCGGGATTAGAACTGAAGATTTCCAAAGTCTCAGTCTGTGTCAAGGATGCCCAGAGCCTTGGATGAATGCTCTTTGGTGGAATTTTAAAATTCTGGCATCAGTAAGTCAAAGCACTTTTTATGGTTTGGACCTGGAATGTTCAGTACTGGTCAAGTGCAGAATACAGGTGGAATACACTCAGCATAAACATGGTACTGGTTAGCACCGAAAGACCGGTTTTGTTCTGGTTTAACCTTAGCATGTGCACCATTGATTCGGCTCGTTCTGCAGTTGGAAATTCCTTAATATCTTTTTAAAATAATTAACAAAATCAAATTAAACAGTAACTAATCACAGATTTTTCTTTCTTCATTGAGGGGCGAGGAAGCAGTGACAGCAACAGCAGACGCCTCAGCAAAGGGTATCCAAGACTGACAAGTGGTAAATTAAAACTTGCACAACGCAAGGCCAGGCCCGGGAAAAATGCAGTTATGTGTAGGTGCCTTGTTCCATTTGAGTTAACCAAAGGGCTGTCTGAGGAGGCCAGCTGTGGTCTCTGATGACAAAAACGAATCTTGACATTTTGGATAATGAAAATTCAGTTCAGCACCTCTTAGAGATGTGTATGATAATATGTTGTCAGTCAGATGCAGTGGGTGGAGGGAGACGGGGAAGAATTCCGGTCTTATTAAAAGAGACAGTGTGACAAGTGGAGAGTCACAGTTAAAAATGTACCCCCCAAAAAGGAGAGATGGGGTAAGGCGGGAGTCTGAGATGTAGAAAGTCAGTTGTGTCAACAAGAAGGAAGAAGTCATTTGATGATGTGAGCCCTCTGTCTGGTGGCTGCCTTTGTCTCCCCAGCATGCAAAAGATCATGGTTTTATCTGAGGCTGGAAGGATGAGGGGGCAGAGAATCACTTTTTTGTGATATGACAGTATTAATGCAACCATCTAGTTCAGACCTTGTAAGCCCACTTATTATTTCCTCTGCGTGTGTTTTTTCTAGTTTAGTGGATTAGCTGTACTTTCTCTTCAAAGGCTATCCAATCAAAAAGGGTTATTAAAACCAGGGTGCTTTATGACTGAGAATTAATTAGAGCAGCATTTTCATGCAAAACATCCAATTTTTTGATTAGCAATGGAGCAGGGCCGCAATTAACACTCTAGGAAGCTTACGTTTCCAGCATTTTGATTCTCAGGAAATGAGATTATCAAACTGGGGTCAGACACTTGACAGCAAAGGGGGGATTACGTGTAAGAAAATAATTTGTTTCTTGATTTGGCTTCTGAGATTGCTGTTAAGGAAGCAGTGAATTCAGAGGGAGGTAAGGAAGGAGGAGGGGGGGGTAGAGAAGAAATGGACGTAGAAGAGATCCCTGTGCTTCATTAGTGTCCTGCTTGCTGTGCAAAGTGCCTTCCTTGTCTGTTTTAGTTACAACACGTTTTACATTTGAAACACAGCAACAGGCTTTTGTTGCACTGTAGTTGTTATACAGTCTTTTACAATAGACAGATTTCTGGGATTCTTCAGCAGTTCTTAAATATTCAAAATGTTTATATCCTTGGGGAGGAGAAAAAGAGATCCTTTCAGTAGGCACATAGGTCTGTGTCTGTTGCTTTACGGAGATGCAAGATGCATGGGGTACATGAGTTTTAAGATGTGCTGTAAGTGTGGGTTTTTTCCTAAGCCATTTTCTGATCTGTTGAGGACATAGATTGCTGCTTATTAAAGGCTGATTTTGCTAGTGTAAGTGTCTGTGATAAGAAGCTGGGCACCTTCATCACTGTTGTAAAGCTCAGAGCCTTTCCATCTCCAGTTTAATTGTCCTCTTGCTAAGGAGACCCAAGGTGATAAAAGTCTGACTTCAGGCTGTGTAATCTTTTTATACCTTAGTTTGTCTCCCCATCTTAGGAAAGGCTAAGAAGAAATTGGTCTTGTCTGAAGGTTGATCAATTGCAGCTTATTATGAAATGTTCCAAAGCTGTGATTTAGTGTCTTACCTCAGAGGGAATAATTAGGGGGCACCTGTCCTACCAGTGTAGTTTTTTTTTAAAATGGCCATTTAACTCCAGGAGGGGTTCAGTTAATCTCTGATATTTTAAAAAATGTATATTTGAATAAAATTGTTACCCATGAAAGCAGCTAACTAAAAGTGCCAGTCAGAATGTAAAAGGGCCACGTGTAAGCTGCCCCCATGCTATAGCTCTGTGAGTGCCTCCCCATCGCGACTTGTAATATTCATTACATGGCAGCAACCATTTGTCTTCCAGTGTTAGGCCCCACACAGTTCTGTCAATGTTCCTTAGTTTTGACTTGCTAGTCCACCTCTCCTGCTCACCAGTGCTTTGCTAATGTGTTTTGATTCTCATCTGCAACATCCCCTGCTATTCTCTTTCTGATTTCCAATTGCTCTTGCTAATTAAGGTCCCTCAGTCTTCCACTTCAGCTCCTCCTGCTGTTTGAGTTTTTGGCCCACCACACAGCTTTGCAGGTACACCTCATTTCTGAACTGCATTGCCTGTGCTACTCCACTCCAGAGATTGTCATGTCATGTCAAAGACTGTTAGGTTTTTTATGGGAACAAACTAAAATACTGGCAGTAACTGTACACTGAAAAAGTCTCATCAGTAGAGGAGCTTGCTGAATTAAGATTGAAACTCAAAGGTTGTGAAAAAGAGGGTCATGAGCACCCTGTGTTAGCTGTTACAAGCTGCTTCCTTCTGCCTCCTGCATGGAGGAGATGTTGAAGGAACATTGAGTTGACACAACCTTCAGTGGATGAATGTTGATAATGAACCACTTTTGAAGGTCTAGGTCAGTGGTTCTCAACCTTTTTGTGGGTCATGACGCACTTGGCAGCATATTGCGACTCTACAGGACACACCAGCCCATCCACCTCAGATCAAATCCAGCCATCTCCTTGGCTCTCCATGACACATTTATCACTGTGTGGTGACACAATAACGTGTCCTGACACAATGGTTGAGAACCACTGCTCTACTTGATACTGTTACTACCAGGTGATTGGCCTCAACAGTTGTGAGTTTGTGTTGTACACTTAGGGCTTTGCCTAGTGGGAGACCCAGTGGTTTTGTAGGGTTTGTGTTGGTATGATGTTCCTTGTTTACAAAGTGGGTAGAGATGTCTGAAGTAGTTCTTCATAGTGGCATTTAAGAAACATGAATTCCAACTGGAAGAGGTGCAGAGAAGGACTACTAGGTTGATCCAAGGAATGGAAACCTGCCTTACGAGAAGAGGCTCAAAGATCGTGGCTTCTTTAGCCTAATGAAAAGAAGGTGGAGGGGAGAGATGATTTCTCTGTATAAATATGTCAGAGGGATAAACACCAGGGAGGGAGAATTATTTAAGTTCAGCACCAAAGTAGAGATGTTCAAAAGGGGTGACTGTGTTAGTCAAGTTCAGCAAAACTAAAGAGGTGTCTTGTGGCACTTGAAAAACTAACACCATTTATTTTTCACATGAGCTTTCATGGGCAGTGTCCCACTTCATCAGATGTAGTGATTCTCACCTCTCTCAACCACACCACTTTCTGATGTATTATGTTTGAATCTATACAACTTGTTTGATTTCCTGAAGTCATCTGATCTGATGGAATGAAATATAATCACAGGATTTCTTTCACTCCCATACTGTAAAGGTTATTTTAATGCCAGATTTTTCTGTTCTGGCAACTGACAAAACTGGATTTTGCAAACAAAAGCTCATATGAAAAATAAATTTGTTAGTCTTTAAAGTGCCACAAGGCCTCCTCTTTTTGTTCTAATGTAGACACAAGAACTAATGGATATAAATAGGCCATCAGGAAGTTTAGACTTGAAATTAGACACAGGTTTCTGTCAGAGGAGAGAAATTTTGGAATAACCTTTCAAAAGGAGCAGTAGGGCCAAAAAGTATTTGGTTAGCAATAGCCAAGTGCCCGCTCCCCCCTTGGATGAAAGTAAATTTATAGCTAAAGTGATAGTGTTTTGATTATAAAGAAAAGTAAATTGATATTATAACAAATAAGGAGTCCTGTGGCACTTTTAAAGACTAACGACAAACCCCACTGCTGATGCTGCCCATACATCAACACTAATGACACCATCATAGGACCTAATCAGACCAGCTACTCCATCAGGGACTCATTCAGTGGTTTATCCACCAATGTTGTTATGCCAGCAGTGCCCCTCCACCTGATGCATTGGCCAAACTGGGCAGTCTCTGCACAAAAGAATAAATGGACACAAATCTGACATCAGAAATGGCAACATTCAAAAACCAGTAGGGGATCATTTCAGTCTCTCCAGTCACTTCATTAATGATGTGACTGTTACTTGACAGAAAACGGACAAATTCTAAACAGACTGATTCGAAATCAAAGCTTCAAAGAGAAATCACAGAATTAAAATTCATTTGCAAGTTTGACACCATCAGCTTGGGTTTGAATAGTGACATGAACTGGCTTTCTCATTACAAACAGTCTCTAAAAATGCTATAGGACTCCTTTGTTTTTCATTACGAACAATGAGTCTCAACTCTTTCCACCTTGCCACTTTGATATGTGGTTCCACACTGTTTTTGTAGCTGTGGAACTTGTGTGATTTGCTGAAGTAATCTGGCCTGACACAGTGAGTGGAATCACAGGAGTTATCTTTCCCTCCCATATTATAAGTTTTCCATTTTCTAGCATCCGATGAAGTCGGGCTTCACCCGTGAAAGCTTGTGTGAAAAATAATTTTTAGTTTTTAAAAGAACCACAGGACTCCTTGCATGTTTTTCTGAACTAGACTAACACATCTACCCCTTGGTAAACTGGAAATTCTATGACTGATGATGATCAGTTTTTCTGGTGTTCTCAAAGAATAAGTACTATCTTAGTGAATGGATGGAGCAGTCTGCCTCTGTATGTCACCTGGAAGCCTGGAATGTCTCTTTGGTCTTTGTGAAGTATTGAGAATGGTGGAAAGCTCTTTGTTCAGAATATCACCAGATTGAATCATCACTCGGTGCTGGTGTCTGTCAACATCCAATTTTTAAATTCTCAAACATTTTAACTTGGAGATGACACCCATACACTGTAAAATCTGCAAGCCTTGGGCAAGCTGGAGTAGCATACCTCTTCCCTTCCACAAAGTGCAGCACCTGCTGGTGATGCTCCATGCACTCCCATAGCATGCAGTTTGCTAGGGGAATGATGCTCCTGCCCCCAAAATGTCAGCCATGTTAAAAGGGAGGCATGGTCCCTGACCCACTTGTTTCAGCACTATTTCTGTCGAGAGTCCTTAGACCACTGTGATATTGGAGGTGACCCACCCAATCATTCCCTTACTCTGCATCCTGCTTACATGCAGTTTCATGGGTTGTGTGAGTGAGACCACACAAATGGTGAACCACTTGGCCCAGCCACCTCATCTGTGTGCCCAGCTGCCATCTACACTAGTCAATTCAAATATCCTAAAACAGCTAGCAGGCTCAGTCACTATGATGCCTAAGCATGGTTCTGAGTTCTTTTAGTGTAGCATGTTACCTAGTCCAGTCATTATTGGGATCCATGATCTGTTACTCTCAAGTGTTCAAGTTCTGAGTCATTTCTGGCATTTTGTTTACACACATGACTTCGTAAATTATACCTGTGGGAGAGTGGAGACTTTCAGCTACTTGTATAATATTAAGCTCCCTTCACCACTGGGTTAGTGGTTCAAATTTAACCCTCCTAGTTAGAGGCTAGAAATCATTTTCAGCTAATGGTTTTTGTCTTGCTTATGTGAAATGAGTTGATGGTCTTTGCCCAGTTCCTAGCAGTTAGTCACTTTCATCACAAAAAGCAGCAGCCCCGTAGACTCCCTGGTAATTTCAACAAAAAGATCAAGATTTGAATTAACTGTGGAGATTGAACTGCTGTCTTGCTCTGTCAGGTAGTAATTCTGTGGTGAACTTTCATGCACAGCGTAACAGAACCCAGATAGCATTATGAATGGGGTTCACTGGTGACTTCAGAGTTACAATTCATATGCAAATTTGACACCACTAAATGAGGTCTGAACAGAGATTTGGGCTGGCTCAATCATATCAAAAGATGATTTTCCTTTCTTTTAGCCTTCCCCACCTTCTTATCTGTTGTTCCACACTGGTTGAATCAAAACAGCTTTCTTGGTTTGCTGAAAAAGTCTGAACTAACATTGCAACTTCCCTTTCTCTGCATCTCTATATTCCCCTACATACTGTAGTTTCTATTTCATGTATCTCACTAAGTGGGATTTTACCCATGAAAGCTCATGCGATAAATAAAGTTGTTAGTCTTTAAAAGTGCTATGAGACTCCTCGCTGTTTTGCAGAAATACTTAGAAAGCCAGAAGTGTAAACATAGATGAAATTTCCTTTGGTACCATCCCGTGGTGTCCCTAGGCAATGAATAAACGTAAGTATTTAGATACAGCAATACCTTTCACCGGCGCTGAATCCATGTAAAGAAATAAAGGATGTGAAACCATTGTAGTGATCTCTAATGTGAATTTTTTAAAAAAAAGACTCCAGTAACAGCTGTATTAATATTTGCTTTCCTCTTGTTTTGACTATCTCACTTTTATTTTTACTTTTCGATTCTATCTGATAGTTTCCTGAGGAAACTTTCCAGTGAGAGGGTGGCAGGAAGCTGAAGGGAGCCCTGCTTTCAGCTAGGGTTAAAGATATCTAGGTGAGTGTGAATTAACATTTCCCTTGTCCTGTGAAAGGTCACCCTTTAGCTGAAATTTGAAGCATTTAATCCAAAATCTGGGTTCCAGGAGACCCCTGTGCACAAAGAGGGCACAAATCAGCAGTGTAATTTCATCAGGGGCTTAGGTTGTATAGTAATAAATCATTGAATTCAAAGCTAAGGCGCCTGCTACAGAGCATAAAACAAGATAGATGCTTGAAAGACTTGGATGGCTTATTGTTTGAATTACTAACTCGAACTTGGAGGATTTCTAGGTGTCCAAGCTGGTTCTTTCTAAGGAATGACTGTTGATGGAATGTAATTCTTCTGTAATGACAGGATTTTAAAAAAATTATACTTATTCAACTTAATTGTTGTGTATTCCAGGCTGTATGTGAATATGAGTTATAATATACCACTAGTATATATCTGTATGGATGTGATGTTTGTGAATTTACATTACAACTTTATTTTATGTATACGCTTAATCCCCAAAACAATTTGCAGAATTAAATGTTAAACTGAAAAGTTGTTATATTTTCACTCTGTGGTATTCAGAGGTAATGAAGAGCAATAATAGTTCTTTGTATGGTGTTATGAGTTTGCAAACAATAAAATTTACAATAGTGTCAAAGACCCAAAATTTCAAAGGTATTATAGCCAAGTTCTGTTTTTACTGTGGCATTTTAGAATAGCCAGTATGGATTTCACAAGCCTGTTTGAAAGATAGGGGTTCTGGTCTGAAGCTGATCGGGGATAAATCAAGACTAAAACCAATATACTAAGGGCTACTCCCAGAGACGAACAAAGGGTACTCAGATGTTAAGATTTTATAACAATTCTTTTATTTGCTATCAGCATGAATTGATAAGAGCACTAATTAATAAGCTTACAACGGAATAACAGAACAATACAGGACAATGCAATTATGATGTTATGATTTAATAACAGAATATACACCAATGCAAATACAACAGATTCTACACCATTATAGCAAATCCTATACAGTTAATACCAAGCTATAACAAATTATCCAGGTTACAGAGGCTTATACTTAGACTCCCCTCAAGTAAGATGTAAAAGCTTCAATTGGAGTGGAGAGAGCCTGGTAACCTTGATATATTTAACTAAAATAAAACAATAAAACCTATCTAAAATAAAGTCAGTTGGTGGGTCTGTGAAGACATTCTCTTTAGAAGTTGAATTCAGGCCTGATGAAATAGAAGCTTCAAATTCTCTCCTGAATTGTAAGGTCTTAAATACCTTTTCTTACCTTTCTAAAAATAAGCTAAATTATGTCATTCTTTCTTACCCAAATATGTGTCTTAATCTTAAACTTTTTAGGTTATTGGTTCAGGGGTTCATATATATAATTGACGTATTTGTTTTTTCCCTGCTAGAATGTTCCCCTTTGCCTCTTTACAAATCTTGTGGCTTTTGTGGTGTCCTACAGAAATGTGAAAGGGTCTCACGTTGAGTTGGTATTCCCCTACAAACCTGCATAGTTTGATCCAAACAGCTTCACTTTTCCCTGATATTTTACTTCTTCTTTGCCAAGCTATTCTCTGCCTACAGGCCTGTCATTTTTACAAGGCTCCTTGCATTGTCAGCTTCTGAAAGAAAAGTTATGCTAACTTACCCACTTATGCTAAGTGAGATAATATAAAATGAGGATTTATAGAGAAAGATAATCCTATGGACTAAGATAAAGCATATTATATGCATACAAGCCAAATATAGTAATGGTCAAGGGCTGCAGTATCTAGGCACTGCTGTGCTCAGCATTGCAATGTGTAAGTGATTTAGGAGCCGTGTTCCCTCTAACTTCTCATAGGCTGTGTGCACAAAAAGATTCTTTTGTGCAAATTTTTGGAGCCAGTGTCCAAATTTGTGCACACTCCAGTGAGTATGGTCAAACTTGTGAGCACAACAAAGCAAGTGTGTATGATGCAAATAATATCTAAATTTTATTTTGATATGGTGTTGGAAATGATTTTATAAATTACAAAACCTTATTTGAAAGATGCTATTTGACATCTCTTTCTTAAAGTGGTATAAAAATATTAGCACTGTTTTAATTTTTTGTGCAGGCTTTATTTTGCTGTGTGCACACACACTAGGCATTTAGTAGCCAAAATTCCTAAATATCTCTGAAAATATGAGTCTATGTGGCTTGTGTCTGTCATTGAAAGTCAAACTGACTTCAGCTATTAAGTGCCTAAATCATTTCTGAAAATGGGATTTAGGCTTCTAAGTGGTTTGGTTTTTGTTTTGAGATCTTACGTGAAAGGAGAATGAGTTGGGTGAAGTCTCTTCTGGATGTAGGAACATAGAAGGACTCTGCATCAACAACAGTGAGAACGTATGGCTGGACAAAGACCAACACTAGAAGTGTGTAGACAGGGAAGAGAGTGAGAGAAGGGTCCAGGAGAGAGGCTTGAGCTAGTTTTTCTAGGGCTTTTAGACTCTAGAGATCAGTTTTTATTTAGATCCTGGAGAGAATGGAATAGTCCATGAAGGAGATTGAGACTTTGGGGGTGAGGGTCATGTGTGTAGTCGCAAAGAATATTTGGGAAAGCAGATGGCTACATTTTGCATATGTTGGAGTGCAGAGACCTGAGATTTGCAAGTTTAATTATTTCTTCTCCTGGTTGATTTACTCCAAATTTTGCCTCTTTCAATCCTCCCATTTCACATTTTGTTAAACATATCACCCTGACAATTCATTTCATGGCAGTTCACCAAATCAACATATCATCAGTCTTATGGATCTGGCTGATGAGCTGAGAGCAAGTGACTTGCAAATCCAAGCTGCTGTGTGTGGTGTTGTGTGCCTAGTGTCAGTATCGCACAGTCTTGCCTTCTCAATGCCTGACCACATTCTCTGGAGTTACCAGATTTCAGTATTTCTTGGTTTTAGTAGGGGATGCATGTAGGCTTCAGTTTCCTACTAGTACCCATAAACCAACAGGAGGAGAGGGTGAAGAGTAGGTATAAAACATGCAGGTACTTCTGGGCCCAATTAACAATATTATAAATGGGTTTTTTTTGGTTCTTAACCTAGCTGTGTGGGATTTCAGGGCTGCTGGAGCTCTTGCTGAGAAAAGCTGAACTTATCTGGGTTCTTGTCCACTCTCACTGTCCTTTACTCAGATTTTCATTTGAATTTTTGCTTCAACACAGCTCTGGATAGACTTCAGTGTTTGAGAAAATTCTTTTAATTTCTAATGGAAATGTCAAACCTTGTCAAAGGAGGTGGGTTGGCAGCCTTGGAGGTCAGACTCTTCCATCTACATAGGTGGTAGACCACAGGGACAGTTAGTGAAAATGTCTCCAATGCTGCTTCACTTATCCTTCCTGTTCTTATGTATGCCCATTACACCGTAGGTGTCCACACATCTTGTGTGCCAATGTGTAAGAGTTTTCCCGAATGGGGTGCCTAGGGTGTCCCTGCCCATCACTGAACTCCTCATGCTCAGTTCCTTCTCACTATCCAGGGTCAGGGTGTTGGTGTTTCTTGTGAACAGCTTCACCATTTTTGTCACTCTTTCATCACTTGCCATTCAAAAAATCTTTTTCTTATTTTCATTTTGCCAATAGTTTTTTTCTTTAAATTGTTTAGTTGTACTTTGTTTTTTTTAATCAGTAGGGCCTCTGAATCCCACCCAGTACAAGGTGAACCTATGCCAAGACCCTGGGCTTTAGAATATGTGCACATGCAGAAAGCTTTTGTCTGTCAGTGACCCTCATCTGCATTGTCTCAAGTGCCTGGGTGAGGGTCACATTAGGGGGTAGATGTTCCATTTGTTGTAGTTTCAAAACCAGGGCAAAGAAACTGAGGAACAAGTATCTTCTTTGCATTCTCATGGAGGCAGCCCAGAGACTCGAGTCGGAACCCCCTTGGTTATCAAAGAGAAGTGCCTCAGCAAAGTCTTCCCAAAATAGTCTCTCAGCCTTGCTACAAGATCGAAGCTGGAGGGGATCCCCATCACTGGAAGGGTCAACTTTGTGGCCCAAGACTTATGAATAGTCCTGACTTCAGAAATGCAAGAACAACTCAGTATCCTGTTCCTTGTAGTCCAAGGTGCAGGACTTGTCTCTTGAAGAATAGTCCAGTACTAAGGGTAAAGCACACTTGTTAGCTTTCTGCTCTGTCATACTGGTTAGACTTGTGGGTAGACTTGAGCTGTGAACTCTGGGGCCCTGGGGGAGATTTACTTCATCCATTGGTACTTCCTTTTCCTTTACTGTAAATTGAAGCTCCTCAGCTGCTGTGACCATTAGCCCTGGAACACTTTAGTCTGGGACCACTGTCATGGTTCTTGGAGTCCTCAGGACTGAGAGTCACTTGTAAATATTACCTGTATGCCTGGGCAGTCCAAGGTCATTGTCGTCATCACGTGTAGGTTTCTGCACATCAACTACTGTAATTGTTCAATGCTCATGCTGCTTTGACCTTGCCACTCCAGGCTGAGTAGAGGCTGCCTCACTCCCAGGCCCTGGATTGGGTCTGTTCAGCCCTGGGATGGCCGGGTCGAAGGGGCCTGGACTCCGTGGAGTGGGCCATTCCAGGGCCCCGCCTCCGTAAGCTGCAGCTGTCCATCAGCTGCTCTTGGGAGGGATGGCCGGCTGAGGGTAGCCGGGGAGCACTGCTCCGCCCTGCTAGCGGAGGGAGGGATGGAGGGAGTGCGCGCTGCTTGCACGCCGCACGCCAGTTTTAAGGGCCAAAGCTGCTGGGCTGGTTCTGGTTCATGCAGTTGTGTGGTAGGGTGGGGGTGGAAATGGCTCTTCTCCTTTTTTGGGGTTGCCGGGTAATCCATCCTAATGTGGGATGTTGTTGTAAAGAGCGTCTATGTCCATAGTGGCCAGGATGGTGTTTTCTGGAAGTTCACCATCTGGTCAGTTTCCTGTAATGTGTCCTCAGCTGGGGCTCAATGATCAGGTGATCCTGGATTAGCTGTTTTTACTTCAAGAGTCAGGTCTAGGCGTTAGCTGTTTTGTGGTGAATTTGGTGGACTTCTTTGTGTTTCACCTTCTGATTGAGAGTAAGACTTTTTTTTATGCACATTCTTGCTTTCAGGTTCGTAATGGGTCTGGGCAGTTTATTTCCACCTGTCAGAGGCTCAGTGCCTTCCTGGAATTTGAATCTGGTATTATTTGAATTTATGAAAACTTCTCCACCACCCCCTTTAAAAAAAAAAATCTGTTAGCATTGTGCTCCTTTTTACGCTTGTCAGCAAAGGTGGCCTTCTTGGCAGTTATCACCTCTTCCAGGAGTGTAGGTGAACTGAATGCACTGGCCATGGATCCACCGTACACTGTTTTCTATAAGGACAAAGTGCAGTTGAGACCTCACACCAAATTCCTTTTCAAAGTGGTTTCTGATTTTCTTGGTTAAATCAGTGCATCTAGCTGTTGTTTTTCTTCCCATAACCACATGTGCATAGAGATAAGCGACAGCTACACACCATAAACATTGATTGAACTTTAGCTTTTTACTTCAATAGGGCAAAGCTTTTTAGGGTTTGCGCACAGCTCTTGTATGTGTAATGTATGTGGGTCAGCCAGTTGCTACTCAGAGAGCCTCGAAACCCCAGGCTGCTGCCAAAGGAGTGACACCATGTCCTAACTTCATGGCCTGCTTGATCAGAGAACATTTCATCTGAACAGTGTTTGTTGCATATGTCCCAGTTACGGACATTTCCAGCTCAGAAGTAGGGTCCATCTATTCTGTCACCAGACATTATGAGCTATCTTTGCAATCAAGGAAGATGCAAATAGAGGCAATGCAGTTTTACAGTCCTTCTTCCAAAGAAACTCTTGGGTCCCTACGATAACAGATTGGGATATTTCAGGGTAATGAATGTACGTAGACACCTGAAGAAGAGAAAATGTTTGTTTACCTTTTTGTAATGCTTGCTCTTTGATGTGTTACCCATGTCATTACATGACCCACCCTCCATCGCTGTTCATCAGTATCTACCATTGGTTTCCAGCGTGACAGAATGGAAGGATTCCACTCTCTGTGCCATCTCCTTGGAGCACCAGGCACACATCAGCAGGAACGGTTGCAAAAGTCACATGCACATCTACGATACAATGGGCATACTTATTACATCTTGAGAAACAGTTGCAAAAGGGTGTGTAAACATTTTTTCCTTTCTCTTGGCCATAAGAGAACATATCTAGTGGGGGCAGGGATGCTCAGGACTTAGTGAGACTGCTGACATGGTTACCAGATAGGCCTGATTGGACTGGTTTATTTCTGTGTAATGTAGATATTTATGTACTGGGAACTGCGCCGAGAACCCAAAGTCATTTCAGATAGACCGTCAAAATGTAATGACCAGTAGTTGTTATGAAATGAGAGAGTGGTCCGTGGATGATCTGATGTTGGAAAGCTCAGTGTCCAGCTGCCAATCCTCTACGCCATCCCGCCCCTAGTGTTCTGTGAAATCTATCATGACAACAGATGTTTCTGTTACTTTTCTCCATCATAAACCCCTCTGATAACTCCGCTTGTGGCAATTCACTCCTAGTTAGTTGGAAAATCCACATTAAATTTGTTTCCTCTATGTAACGGGTACAGTTTAAGGACTTTACAAAGATCTCATTAGTGTTTTCAAATTTCAGTCTAATTACTTGACAGTATAATAACAAAGACTTGATGCGCTGTAACTGAATTCTCTGAAATAATATAAAAAATGTTGTAAGTGATTATGAGCTTGGAGTTCTTCCCGCGTTCCTCTCTGGGAGTTTTAATTGCAGTGATTGTGTAGTTGTGTTTGACTTAATTGTCAGCAACAGCTACTGGATGAAGTCTCCTGTGTAAGCGCTGTGTATTCATTGCACCTCAGTGGCATCGAGAGATTGTGACTAAATGTAACAAATGTCACTTTCTTTGTGTGTTTAATGAATATATAAGTGCTTTCAAATGGCCTCTTCCCTAGACTATAACTATATATTTCTCTTTTAATAGCAGATGTGCTGATAATACATGGAAAAGCTGTAATTTAGATAATAATTGGTTTATAGTGTACTTGCAGCCTTCCCTGCAGCTGGATAAGGGAGGCCTATTTTAAATAACCCCAGGTTAAGTAACTAATAAGTAACGCATGACCAGGTGTGCGCTTATGGGATATCTGTATGTCTGGAGTGAGGTCCAATCGTGTGGAATAAGAACTAATAGTTTTATCCAGTAGTGACGTTTTCATGATCTTGATTCTGAAAGTGGGCTGTTAATTCTTTTAACAATATATTTTTAATTGCATGTATTAAGCCAGTAACTACACCAAGATGAAGGAAGCTTTAAAATAAGATGGGTACAGACCAAATTATATCATGAAATTTGTATGATTTGTGTAGAAGGAAGGGAGCTATAACAATTTTAATTTTATCTAATTAGTCGTTATAGTCCAATATACTGAAAAATGGACCTTCCTGTGTATACTGACCAATGTTTAATTTATATGGGCTATATATGGCTAATGTGTTTCTCATCTGGCAGTTATCTGGTGGAGTCACAAATTAAATAATACTTTGAATGAACATAGTCCTTTTTTTATCCACAGATCTCAAAGCACTTTACCAAGCAGAGTAAGCATTATGATGCCCATATTACATGTATTAAAACTGAGGCACAAAAACAACTTACTGGCAGCCAGTCAGCAACATGCCAGAGAACCCAGATCCTATGACTTTCCAGTTTGCTGCCCTCTTATAGACTCTTAAGGTCAGAAGGGACCAGGATGATCATCTAGTCTGACCTTCAGCGCAGTGCAGGCCTCAAAACCTCATCCTCCTGCTCTAGTAATAAGCCTCTAACCTGTAACCGAGTTACTTACATTTTCAAATCATGATTTAAGGACGTTAAACTACAGAGAATTCACCAGTAGGTGAGCCTTGTCCCATGCTCCAGAGGAAACCTTTTGTTGGAAACTTATTACTCTATCCTGGTGTTCCCCAACCATTGTGCCATGGCACACAAGTGTGCCGTCAGGTCTGACCAGGTGTGCCACAACATTTATTGAAAAACTACTCAAAGACCTCTGGATTGGCTCATTGGCTCTTGAATATTCATGAATTCATTTGGAAACTATATGGTGGTCTGCCTCAAATTAATTAAAGGGAGCAAGGTGTGCCATGGCAGAGAAAATGTTGGGAACCACTGCAGCCCTATTTGATGGTCATTCCTAGCACTTATGGTCTTCTGGACATTAGTTTCATACAGTGGGGTTCCAGAAAAGTTTCTGATGGTGAGATCTACTAGCATGGTGGGAAAAATCCCTTGCTTCGATGTTTAAAACTAAACTTGAATTAAGCACTATCAAATATTCTATAAGGCAGTGGTTCTAAACCTTTTGTGGGTTGTGACACAGGTGGTGGCATGTTGCAACCCTACAGGACACACCAGCCCACCCTCCCCAGGCCAAATTCAATCATCTCCCTAGTTCTCCACAAGACACTTACCGCTGTGCGGTGACACAGTGGTTGAGGACTGCTGCCATAAGGAATAATTTTATGTTGTTAGAGGAATGAACTGAAACAGTTCTTTTCTCTGACTTTCAGCATTTAAATTAGCTCGTAACTAGAGACCCGTGCTATATAAATTTAAAACGACATCATCATTGACTTGCTGGATTGTCTGCCTCCTATTAACACTTAGACATTTTGAAATGTGCCCTTTACCTTAGCATATGGGTGCCATTGCGTTCCGTGTTGCTTCTGGCTTTCTAATTATTTCTTTGGAATGAGAACAGTTCGGGGCTATTAGTGTTAATACATCTATTACGTGTGCGCATAAAGAGGGGTGATGCATTGCAAGATACGCTTCCAAGTAGACATCTGAAAATCCTTAGTTGTGTTAACATGCATCTGGTGGTACTAATTGATGACTGCAAAGGTGTCCTGGGCATTGAACATGTTAAAAACGTTCAGGCCATTCCTGATTTTGTGAGCTTACTAGGTGAGCTGAAGAAAGTCGAATGTTTACTTAGAGTTGCGATAAGAAGACACTGTCTCTGAATACCCAACTGCATTGATCTCACAAACAGAGATGTCAGATTGTAATTATTAGTTTCAGTAGAGTGATCAGTTTAATATAATTATACTAAACAAACTAGATAAAGCACTTATCTATGGCATTGTTTTCTTTTGGATTATATATTGCCTTATTACTTTCCCCCTCCCCCCCCAGGGGCTGTGTGGACCATAGAATATTGGGGTAAGGCTAAAAGGAAAGGAAATTTTTTCTTGATTATCTATAGCATCATTTTTTCGGGAACTCTCTTCAGGGCACAGGAACTTTGTTTGACTTTCTGGCCGTACCATCAGTCACTTGATCTTTCAGGGCCCAAATTTTTCAGAATGGAATTATTATAAGAAACATGGTATATGTAAGTGTCCTGGTGTGTTCAGTCAACAGATATTCTATCCTATCAGCAGATGGAAATGGGGGTGGATGGGAGGTGGAAAGTAACTTGGGACATTAGACATGCTATAAATAATGCTTTGCCAGCTGAACATCCCAGTTTTATCTTGTCTTCCACCAGATGGGAAGAATTATTTTGTCCAGCTCAGCTGTTTTTAATTTTTGGTTTGTTAACTTTTTTAGACTGGTTCCCCAGCTATCCTGCAGTTAAAAAAGTCGCTTGGGAATATATACGGTTTCCATAAAAACACTTGGGAGCTGAACTGAGTAATATGCATATGTTACATATCAGATGTTTTGGCTTGGTGAAGCCATTCTGTCATTCTTTGCTCCTCCTACATTCATCACAACAGGCTTTTTGTCCTGTGGTGGTGATAGGTGGACAGAAGTAGAAGTAGAGAAGGGACAGTAGAGAAGCTGAAAGTGTCTGTCCCTAAATTCCTCTCTAATGGTTACATTGGAAATAGTTTTCCTTCTGTTTTGCCTGAAGAATACACAAGCAGGTGTTCTCCTCTCTCAATTTGTCAGAGGAAAACAGGCTTGGAAGTCAAGTGCTGGAGAATGAAATAAAGCCATAAGGGGATCTTTCAATAGCACTTGGGGTAGCTGCTGTCTGCCATGTTCTGAATTGAATACGTTATGATTTCTATCCACTGCTGTATGTTGAAATGCACCCTTCCACGACCATTTCAGATGCCATCAGCTGACAGTGAAAGAGGAGACTGCACACTCCTGTTGCACACAGGCTATGGGACTGAGATGTGCAGAGTCTGAGATTAAAGTAGGGGGAAAATAAAGGCTTTCTTTCTCCAGCTGTCAAAGGGCAGGTTCTCCTGCTTTCTTCTGAAGTATGCTGCAAAAAGCAAAAGGCCATGATTACCACTTCTTGTCTCTGAACCTAGCCCTTCTGTGATGCTGCTTTTCAGCTTTGTGGAACCCTCAGGGTCCTCCTGCAGAAACCTTAACATTGAGGTTATGGGTTTAATACTAAAAAATTGTTAGACTCTGGACTTCAGATGAGTGTATAAAGGATTTAGCGATACAATGTAGAAAAACTGCTCATTCTGTGTCCTAAAAACCCTTGGGGAAAGGAAGAGGGAGCTGCCATCTGGGCTTTACCGTATATCTACTTTACTCAGCACCTTTTTGTAGTCCTTTTCACCTGTGCAAAATGAATATAGAACTGAACCATTCTGATCTGATAAGAGTTCTTTGCTCACATGGCATTGGTGGAAATGATTGCGCATGCTGAATTGGGCCCTCATCTGCACTGCTAACATTGTATGCCATACTGAGATGTGAATTGAATTTAGGGGCAAAGTACTTTCATAGACCTATAGCCATTGTGAGAGGGTCTAATCATTTCATTTTATTTCTTCCCAGCATTGAACAAGGTAAAATAAATTATGAATATAGCACCAAGTGACAGCATAACAAACAGGTGACATGATACCTGCCTTGGAGGAGTTGCAGTCTGGAGGTCAACTTAGAAACCTTTTATCACTTGGGCAGAGGTGCTTCTCTGCCTAAACCTGCAGGTGGAAGAACTGCAACTGAAACTTAGAAAGAAATTTGAATTCTGCCCCTTGGGTTTAGAAATTGCTTTGTTGAATGCTTATAGCTCAGAGCCCCTCTTAGTCTGTGTGAAACTACTAGATATGGATGAATTGTTTAAAAGGAAAATTCTTCAGAAATTGAGGAAAAAGTTGAGCAGCTCTAGCTACAAGCTTCATTTTGAGAGGTGTGCTCAGTTCATTGGTCATTGCCTGCTCTGGCCCTTTCTCTAGTGGCCCTAAGTCCTGAATCCTAAGAAAAGTCTAATGAAAGAGAAATCTCAATATTAGCGACTCTGATTTGTCTAAGGTTCGCTTTAATGGGTCTTCACACACTGGGAAGGATTGCCTTGGTTCACCTTCTGGTGACAGCCTATTGAATGTGACAAGGTCCCATCTCTCAAGTCATCTAAAAATTGGGCTTCAGCATTATTAGTGAGCAAGGCTATCTCCCCAAAAAGTTAATAGTTAAATCCAAAAAAGTAGTAACTATTATATCACTTGGCAGATGGTGTCCTCTGACTTATAAAAGGGGGGCTAAATGATCTGCAAGTCCCTTCTGACCTGAAACTTGTTCCCTTTGAGTAATTTTTTCCTAATTGGAAAGTACACTAATCTTAAGGGGTGTGGTGGGTTTTTGTTTTTTTTTCCCACCTCCCTCCTTCCTCTTTTTCCCTGGATTGTTCTGGTATTGCATGTTAGACATGTCCTCAGGGCAGGGAGTTTCTGGCTTTGTGTATTGGACCTTCTGCCTGCCAGTCATTCCTATAATAATAGAAAGCTGTTCAGTTTGTACTGATGGAACAAAACTGCAGGAACACTATTCTGTTATTCCTGTTTGTTATTTCCATCACTTCTCTTTGTTCGGCATGGCATCTGCTGAATTAGCCTAACCAAGTATCAATTGTGCTGGATGTACTATGGAGAATCATCATAACTAAGTAATGCCAGGTGATTGAATTAAAGGTGGGGAGAGAAGATTGGAACCTTTTTTCCATTTTAATATGAAGCTGATGCGAATGGCAGGAGATAAGCAAATTGTAATATATTTTGATGAAAATCTGTGGAGTTGGAATGATAGGGTTTGATTGTCTATATTGGAAGTTAATGATGCGGTTGTGGTGAAGCAGTATGGAGGGATGAAGACAGTGGATAGAATACTGGTGAAATTAAGCTAACTAATTTCAGTCCTTGATGCAAGACTGTGTAATTTTGAGCCATGAGTGCAGGTTATTACACAGTTACATAATGGGTTTAACCCTCTAGGCTCTTGATGATTGCTCTTAAAGAGGGCAGCCAAAGGAAGGAAAAATAATTTGATTGTTTTTTCACTTGTTCTTGTGACTGTGTAAATCTTCATAAAAATGTAGCAGTGTCCAGTGATGTCAGTGTAATGTGGATGGCAAATCTCAAGTCTTATGAAAGTGCTCTGGGATTTCTAAGGGTCACAGAAAATTGATACAACTTGTGTATTTCCTTTGAAATATTTACTTAGAGTAAACTGCATGGAAATTTCCTAAGCTTGACTTTAAAGCTGGCCTTTGGTATGGCTTAGCTTTCTGCAGGTCCAGTTTTGCATCTACTTTTTGTATGTATACATGTATGTGTGCGCATGTGTCCAAGTGCTACTAGTTAATGGGAGACACAAATATTGATGTATTCTGAAACCCCATGGAAGTCAATGGAAAAAATTCCCTTGTATCTCTCTGAGCTTTGGACCTGTAAACAGCTGGGTTTGTCTGCATTGGCTGAGAGTATTTATATCTACAATAAATAGAAGGTCATTTGAAGGTATAGATGAATGGATTTGAAACTGGGCCCTGTAACATGACATATTGGTAAACCTTTTACTTTGTTTTGTGCTGGTGATGTCTGGCGATAAAGCTGGAACTGCTCTCACTTACACTTGTGGAACCTCGTTATCTTACAATTATGCCCTCAGTGACATTGGCATTACCGCTGGAGGAAAAAATCAGCAGATTTGCATAGGTGTAACTGATTGGAAATGAGCAAAAAATTCTTTTGATACAAAGATGGAATAGAATCCAGATCATTCTCATTTAGTTTTATTGACTCTGAATGATCGAAAGAAGTAAAAAATGGCAAACACTTGCCTATGCTATGTGATAACAGTAAGAGTCCACGCATGGAGGAGACCTGTTGAGTATGTGATGCATTTTTGTATAGTCATATTTTGGAGTAGGGATTCCACTTTAAAACATTTTTTCCATTCAGTTTTCATCAGCCAGTCATGTTCTGGGAGCAGTATTGAATTAGAAAGTCATCTTTTTCTTTTGAAGACCTGGGCAAGTAGGAAGTCATATTCTCATCAACTTGGATCTTTAAATTGTTAACTAGTCAGCAGGGCAAATCCCCAACAGATACTTCTCATTAGTGTGGTGTGACTGTGTCCCTGCTGTTTTAACCTTAGCTAACAGAATACCTGATTTATGTTGTATTTACAGATATTTATATTTTAAATTATTGTAAATTATCTTGTGAAACTGTGTGTGTGGTTCAGTGAATTTTTTTTGCCTCCTTAGCTATGGATCTGGCACATCTTGATTTCTGAATGTTCTTGGCTCTATACCTTCCCCTGTGGTCTCTGACAGATCATTTGATGGCATGGTAATCAAATACAAATACTGTATTAATTTCTTTATTTTTCCAAAGACTGGTAGTCATGTTTTATTCATAAATATATCAAGGCTATTCCTTTCCTATGCAACTCCTCTAACTGTGAATAAAAAATTAGGGTATTATAATGAATCCAGTCTTATTATTTTTATTGGATGGAGACCATTCTCCTACTAATAACTGATAGCTTAATACCTGAGCATCCTTGGGCCTTATTTGGATAGGACTGTAATCTTTGTATACATGAATAATAATAACACTTTGAACAAATAAAAAATAAGATGGAACGGAGGAAGAAAACATTAATTCCAGGTGATGTATAAGAATTTTTTCCTAACGCAATTGAGTACATGAAATAAGCAGATGGCAAGAATCTCTTATATTGCAATTAGAGTGCCATACGCAGTGTGGCTTTTTAATAATGGTTGATTAAGACTGTTCTTAGGAAAGAGAAAATATACCTGTTCTAACATGAAGAAAAGCTTTTTGATATGAAGGATTTAAAATGCCAGCCTAGAAGTTTCACCTTCAACTAAATCTAGTTTTACTTCCTCTTTTCTGATGCCAGAATCATCAAGTGAAGGCTGTTCTGTAAAATTGCTTTTGAAAAAGTAAGACCTCCCTGTGGTGTTTAATTTACTCCCTAATGTTTAGCTTCACCTACTGCCGGCAAGTGAATGTGTTGAAGCTAAGTTTTACCATTGTCACTGTTTGACCTGAGTTAACTCCTTTGTGATGTGGTGTGGCTTTGGCCATTGCCAGCTTTGGGATGTCCGTCTGGAAGGCTCAGGTCTGTCAGTCAGAGCAGATGAACAGAGGAAAAATATTAAGCACAAAAGCATATAAGACAAGTCTCAGAGTTAAAGCAAATAAATGAATTTTAAAAGGACGTGATAACATAGGACAAAATTTGACTTTCTTCTTTGAGAATTATCCTTGTGAGTGCTCCAGTCATGTGTGTTGACTTGCCCCAGTGCTTGATTGGAGACTTCAGGCAGTAGTGTCTCGGAGAGCCATGCGTGCGCAGTCGGCATTTCCCGCTGTTCAAAGTGCACCAACTCTTGTTTGTGCGGCTTGGCCCCTCAGTTCCTTTTCAATTGCCTCTGGCCTGAGACAGACCTCTGCAGCACTCTTCCTTTTAGATAAAAAAAATAAGGAACGCAACCCTTTGTCAATAGTTATTTAATCAGTTTTTCTCATAGTTCATCTTTTTTTATTTTTTTTTTTTTTTTAATTCCCTCCTTGCAGTTCTTATAGTTTCATTCATGAATACCTTTCTGTCACCTCTGTGCCTGGCTCTCCAGGATTCAAAAAATGTGAAAAATGCAGGGATGCGATACCCATTTCTGGTGAGCACTCCCTCTGTATAAAGTGTCTAGGGTCACATTACAGCTAAATGCCCTCATTGTTCCAAATTGAAGATGCATACCCACCATGACAGAGAGCTCAGACAGAGGCTCCTCCTTCTAGAAAAGTCTCTACAGCTCACTCCTTTAATAACAAAGAGGGGAGAGAGTTGGCATCACTGCACAATAACTCGTGGAAAAGAAAGCGAGCTCTGGAGCTGACAGACATGACAGCATTGTCTATTGCTAAGGCTGCAGAGACAACCACAGTGACAGCCACAGTACCGAGTGATCCTGAACTGTGCTGAAAGATGGTACCAAAGACAGCCTCCTTGACTCCAATAAACACTGTGCCTAAGATGATGCTGATGCATATACCTACTCTATCGGCACCACTGTCGGTACCGTCACTAAAGATGGAGCGATCCACAACACCAATTAAAATGCTGGTACCAACCCCACCTGGTACAGACAAATTGACAACACCAAACACAGCACTGATGAGCCATCTTCAACACCACAAACACACACAGGCATGATATCCATCTCCATTCTACAGTACAGATGTATCTCCTTTAGTACATGGATCCTGATCTCCACTCCTATCACCCTTTTCAAGCGAGGGTGATTGATATTCACAAGCATTTTTCTCTCCAACTTTCTCTTCTCTAGACAGAGCCACTTTGATTGATTGCCTCAGTAAAGTCCCTGGCTCACATGGAAAAAGCCATGAGGGAATGGATCCATCAAATGAAGGTCCTAACACAAAGGTCCATTCCCAACCACTCCTCTACAGGAGAAAAACCACATGTAAACCCTGCAGAACCAAGACCGTCCACATCCACGACAACACGTCAGGTCGTCTTCTCCATCCCCAACGGCAGACCCGGATAAGGTCTCCTAAGATGAAGTAGTGGAGGATACATCCCCTCTACGTAACTCATCATTGTCCCAAGATGAGGCTGTCATGCCAGCTCCACCATCTTCCACGGATGGTTCTAAACAAATCCAAGGTCTGTTCAGCAGAGTGACAATTGCACTGGACGTACCATTACAAGAGGTACAGGAGTTGTACCATAAGCTACTCTGTATACTCCATCCTTCATCAAACCCCAAGTTTGCTTTACTAGTAGGCGGAGCAATTCCAGAACCTGTGGACGTGATTTGGCAAACAGTAGTGTCCATACCTCTCACAGCAAGAGAGCTGATAGAATGTATCACCTCCCCAGTGACTTAGTGGTTGACGCTGTCCATCACGAGAGCAAACAAAACGCACAAAAGTCCTCTCTGAGCAACAAGGATAACAAGATGATGGACCTCTTTGATCACAAAATATATTCATCTGGAATACTTCAATTTAGAATAGCTAATTACAGTGCCCTACTTCCTAAACGCGATCACAACAATTATGAAAAGATTGAAGAGTTAAACGTTTACCTGATGACAAATAGCAGTTGTTAAAGTTCCTAGTGGATGAAGGTCAGCTTATTGCACATATGTCTCTACGGGCATCCTTAGCCAATGCAAATACTGCTGCCTGAATAATGGCAACTACCATCACCATGCAACACATTTCTTGGCTTCAAGCTTCTGGAATACCTAAGGACCTGCAAACCAAAGTGGAAGACTTACCATTTGAGAACGAACAACTATTTTCCAAAATGACTGATGAGACCCTATATTCCATGAAAGAATCCAGGGTGACACTAAGGACCCTGGGCATACACACACCATCTTTTGAAAGACGAAGATTCCAATCATAGCAGCAGAGAGATTACCAGTTTTCCAGACAGCAACAATCATATGACTCCTATAGACAACGGCAACAACAGCACTGACTGCAAAGAAGGAAGCAGCCTTCAAGTCAGTCAATCTTGACACAACCTCCTTAACACAAACAAGCATTTTGAAGGTGAGGTTGAGGGCTTGATAACTCTTCTTACCACAGAAGGATCAAGAACCTTTGGACATAGTTTATGACCTTTGTTCACTCTATGGTCTACAATCACTGCTGACAAATGGGCCCCAGGCGTAATCAACATGCCCTTCAAATCCATCCCCCCCCACTTGCCCCACCCCCATCCCTTTTCAGGGACTCTTCTAATGTACAGTTCCTACAACAAGAGGACTCTCATCTTCTTGATGTAGGAGCTACAGAGGAGGTCTCACATCAACACCATCAAAGAGGTTTTTATTTCAATTACTTCCTAACTCAAAAGACAAACTGCAGGTGGAGACCTATTCTAGATCTGACTACTAAACAAATATGTTCAAGCCTGAAAGTTCAAGATGGTAACATTGTCAACAATCATCCTTGCATTAAATCATGGAGATTTTTTTTCATCCCTCGACCTGAAGGATGTCTACTTTCATGTAATTATTTATTCAGCCCATAGGAGGTTTCTTTGGTTTACACTCTGCACAAGACATTTCCAGTACACAGTTTTACCATTTGACCTGGCCATGGCTCTTTGAGTATTTTCCAAAGTGCCTGCTGTAGTTGCAGCCCACTTACGGTGCTTGTCCATCACAGTATACCCCTACCTGGATGATTGCGTCTTGCAGAGTCCATGAAGGGCCAAGGCTATTGTCGATAGGCAAGCAATGATAACCCTTATTCAAAACCTGGGATTCTTCATAAACTTTGAAAAATCCATAACAACTTTCACAGACCTTAGAGTTCATCTGAGCCCAACTGGACTCTACATCTCGAGGGCGTCGCTTCCAATCCAAGGGTTTTAGAACATTCAAAGCATTGTGGAGGAAGTAAAAGCAATTCCCTTCACCAACACCCACGCATGCCTCCAGCTATTGGGACACATCTCTGCCACCGCCTTTGCGGTGGAACATGCCAAACTACACATGAGACCATTGTAGGCCTGGTTAAGACTCTTATACAATCCAATGAAACACAAACTGAACAAAAAATTCATAATACCACCAGACATCAAAGAAACCCTGGGATGGTGAATAAAATCAATCAATCTGCTGGCAAGGGTGCCCTTTTTCATAATACCACCATCCATGATCATCACTAGAGATGCATTTCTCATGGTTGGGGAGCGCACACTTCAAACCATACAGTACAAGGTGTCTGGAGGGAACATGAGACTCACCTATATATCAACCTACTGGAACTCAGGGTAGTATGGAAGGCCTGCTTCCACTTCGTACTGATACAAGACAAATCAATTCAGTTCCTCACAGACAACATTACATGCATGTTTTATATAAACAGACAGGGAGGAGTTTACTCTCTGTCCCTATGCAAGGAAGCAGCAAAACTTTGGAAATGGTGCATCAGTCACTGCATAACATTAACCATATCTTATCTTCCAGGACATCTGAATACAACTGCAGATGGCCCTGAGCAGAAAATTCAATGTCGACCATGAGTGGGAAATCAACAAGATGATACTCCACAACGTTTTTCAGGACTGGGGCATGCCTGCAATAGAGCTTTTTGCAACAACCAAGATCGGACAATGCAAACAGTACTGCTCTAGAGCAGGTTGTGGATATCAGTGCTTAGGAGATACATTGATAATAAATTGACAGGGACTTCTGGTATACACTTTTCCTCCAATACCTCTTGTACCACAAGTGATAAACAAGATCAAACAGGACCATGCCAGATTAATTCTTATAGGGCTGGCTTGGCCATGACAACCATGGTATCCTACTCTCCTGAAAATGTCAGTCTCACAACTGTGAAAACTCCCAACAAACTTCGACCTCCTGTCACAACACAATGGGCACATTTCTTCATCCCAACTTGCTGATGATGCACCTTACAGCATATCACATTGACGATTCAAGAGGTAGAAACTTTATGCTCAAGCCCGGTTCAAAACGTACTCCTAAATAGCAGGAAACCAACAACTTGAAAATTCTATCTTTACAAATGCAAAAGGTTCTCCTTATGATCTACTGTCAAACAGATAAATCCTTCTACCGCAGCATTACCTTCAATACTGGACTATCTAGTGGAACTAAAATCAAACGGCCTCTCACTTAGTTCCATTAAAGTTCACCTCGCAGAAGTAGAGCTTTTCATCAGAGCAATGAAACAATATCAGTTTTTTCACATCCAGTCACAAAACGCTTTCTAATGGGCCTTCAGAGCCTATACCCTGAAGTCAGGGAACCTACACCACCATGGGATTTACTCCTTGTCTTGAAAGAACTTAAAAAATCCCCCTTCAAGTATCTAGCCACCTGTTCGCTTCTGCACCTCTCCATGAAAATGGCATTTTTAATTACCATAACTGCTGTCAGTAGAGTAAGTGAACTTAAGGGCCCTCATGGCTGACCCCCCCTTTACACGATCTTCTGTGAATA
>ML682031.1:314341-375734 GCA_007922195.1 Podocnemis expansa | reverse complement strand
CTTTGCACTTTTCCATGTTGAACCTCATGGGATTTTGTTTGGCCCAGTGCTGAGCATACAATCTATCCCATCATCTAGATCATTAATGAAGATGTTGAACAGGACCGACCCATGGGGCACTCCACTAGTTACTGGTTGCTAGCTAGACATTGAGCCCTAGCTGCTGAGTCTGATGATCTAACCAGGTTTCTATCCACCTTACAGTCCATTCCCCCAAACCATACTTAGGAGGAGATAAATGCAGGGAAGTATAAGTCATGGGATCAGGTAAGACTAACAGCAAATCAAAGCAGCTGTAAAGATTTAAACACTAGAGAACAGCATAAAGAGGAAGATGTGGTCAAATCAGCTGTTATGAGAAACGAAATCCAAAGTCCCTATTAAGCCCTGAAACAGTGCACTCAAATGTGCAAATTAATTCAACCTCTGCAGTTTCTCTTTGAAGTCTTCATCTGTCTGTGGATGGCCAGGTGAATGAGCCTCTGGTGGAGTAGCTGGTTTTATTTGGTGCTTTATAGATACCTGATTTACGTTAGTGTAGCTCTCCTTAGACAGGACTATATTAGTATGAACTTAGAGCTCTTTAGTTTGTGCCTGCAGCATCCACACGGAGGAGTTACAGCATAGCACTTAGGTGCAGGGTACCGTCCACGCTCCTTTAATCCATATGTGGTGTGGTATAGACATGCCTTATATCACTTAAGTGCTGTGGAAGATTTTACCCTTTGTCCTCAAATGACAGAAATCTCACTAGACCAGATTTTTTGTGACATTTATGTTACCCATAAAGGTTTGGGGGAGGAGGTGCTTGGAAAACACAGGGCTTGTGTTCACTGATGGTTAATCTGACACTGTCGTATTGATCTCCCTGATGAGCTTAGTAGGTCTGCGAAGAGCTACTCAACTGATGAGGAAGTTGGTAGAATAAAACCACACTACCAAGAAGTGTAGCACTGAGTTGGAAAGAAGGAATTTCCCTCTAACTCAACCTACTGAAGACACCATCAAGGCAATTGGAGGCAGATATGCAGGGTATTTTAAGTACTTTGTGAATCTTCCTTCAATTGCTGCTGAAATTTCACAGCACTGTTAGACCACGACGTAGCTCTGCAGGCAATACAAAAGGACTCTTTTCCATTCAGTTTCATGTACATGGAGCGATCTGATGTGGAACCAAAAGCACTTGAGGAGGTTTAGTTTGGAGAATCACATCCTGCCTCTGAAATTCCAAGGTGACTGGAACTGAGTGTTTGATTTGTTTACCCATCTCTTTGTGGTAAGGGGTTGTTCAAAGGCACAAGTGTGAGTTAGGTATCTCAAGGTTGCACTGATTTCAGTGAGAATTGGGCACTTAGCTGTCCTTTTTGCCTTTGGAAAATCTCCCCCTACATGCTTATCATGCCATGTGCAAATGATGGCAGTAGAGACTGCAGAACTAAGCCACTCTTTTAAAGAATAGTAAAAATAAAAGTGCAGAATGAATAAATTTTCATCTGAGTTTCTGATGAATGTCAATTTATTCAAATAGATGAGGATATGGGGGTTACTCAGGGAGACAGAGCCTAGCCATATGAAATACTGAGGGATGTTTAATTTGCAGGAAAAGTATACTTTGCTTTAAAAAAAATTACAGCATTGTGCTGCTGATGCTATAGTTCTGGTTGAAGAGGCACTGTCATTACAAGCGCCTCTTTTCAAGAGTTTATAACTTCAAAAAATTGTCCTCGTGGGATGAAATGGTTCATGCTTCCTAGCACGCATATAAATTTCATTGTTAAAAGTTTGCTTGAATTCCTTTCAGCTGTTGTTGAGCTAGCTGAGTGGGGGTTGGATGATGGTGCTTGTGTCATAGAAGGAAGTGTCAGGATTTTTGTGGCTGGGGCTGGGACACAGGTGGATATTTTAGGTGAGAAAAGCCCTATTTTAGGAACTTCTTTACTAAGCAGATATAGATTTTGCCCCTTAGTGAGGTGCCTCTAACCCTATCAAGACAAATTTTGTGTTGGGGAAAAAAAACCTGACAGCATAATGTGTCTCGTAGCTAGCAACTCCTGGCAGAGTCAGGCTTCTCTTTAGACAAATGGGGCTCTTGGGAGCCCCAAAATGACATAAATTAACATTTATCTTTTTAAAATTGACCGAGACTGATCCATTAAGAACAAAAGAACAGCCATACTGGGTCAAACCAATGGTCCCTCTAACCTAGTATCCTGTGGCCAATGACAGGTTCTTCCGAGAGAAAGAACAGAACAAGTGATCATGAAGAGATCCATCCCCCTGTTACCAATTTCCAGCTTCTGGGAAACAGGAGGCCAGGGACATTTCAGAGCATGGTTTTGCAACTCTGCACATTCTGATGAATAGCCATGAATGGACCAATATTCCATGAACTTATCTAGTTCTTCTTTGGCCCCTGTTATTGTCGTGACCTTCACAATGTCCTTTGGGCAACAGGTTTCACAGGTTGACTGTGCCTAGTGTGAAGAAGTGCTTCCTTTTGTTTGTTTTTAAACCTTCTGCCTATTAATTTCATGACACCAACTTCTTGCGTCATGCGAAGGAGTAAGTAACACTGCTCTATTTTCATTCTCCACCCCAGTCATGATTTTATAAATCTGTTGTATCCCACCTTCATTGTCTTCTTTTCAAGAAGAAAAATCTCATTGTTATTAAGCTCTCTTCTTATGGAAGGTGTTCCACACTCTTAATCATTTTTTTCACTTTTTTCTATACCAGTTCTAATTCCAGTTCTCCTTTAAGGTGAGGCAACCAGATCTACAGACAGTATTCAAGATGCGGACATACCATATATTTATGTAGAGGCAATATGATATTTTCTGTCTTATTATCTATCTCGTTTTGAAAGAAGTCCAACATGCTGTTAGCTTTTTTTAACTGCAACTGTACATTGAGTGAATATTTTCTAAGAACTAGCCACAATGATTCCATGATTTCTTTTTCTTTCTCTTTTCCAACAGCCAGTTTAGACCCTGTCATTGTGTATTTATTGTTGGGATTGTGTTTGACAGTGTTCTTTACTTTGCATTTATCAGCAGTGAATTTCATCTGTCATTTTGTTGCCCAGTCATCCAGTTTTAGACGATCCCTTTATAACTCTATCCAGTCTGCTTTGGACTTAAATCAGGGCTCAACAAAACTGGTTTCCAGGTAGGCACTAGCAGTTTTGTTTTTGGTGGCCAGAGGTCACTCCTCCACTGCATTTGCTCAGCGGAGTTGAGTGCCAGGATACATGGTGACCTGGTGCTTGGTTTTTGTTGAGCCCTGACTTAACTATCTTGACTAGTTTTTTATCTTCTGCTGATTTTACCACCTCACTATTTACTCTTTTTCCAGATCATTTATCAATACGTTGAACAGTGCTGGTCTCTGTACAGATTCTTGGGGCACACCACTGTTTGTCTCACTCCATTTTTGTAACTGACCGTTTATTCCTACTGCTTTGTTTTCTATCTTACTTTTGACCATTTACTCCAGGAAAGGACCTTCCATCTTATCCAGGGACAGGTTACTTTGCTTAAGAGACTCTGAGTGGCGTTGTCAAAGGCTTTCTGAAAATCTAAGTGCATTATGTTCACTGGATTACCTTTGTCTATGTGCTTGTTGACCGTGTCAATGAATTTTAGTAGATTAGTGAGGCATTGGTTCCCAAAGCAAGGTGGGTCTTTCAGTTTTCTTTTAAAGTTTTGACCATAATGTTGAATTAACATGAATTTATAGATGATGCACAAAGACTGTGTATTTACTTCTAAGTTTCTGTCACAACTTTTGCCAATGAATAAGGTTGACTGGGAGGGGCAGCAATCTGAAAGATAAGAGGCATTTTAAACAGTTTCTTCAATAACCAATGGTTTTGAGAGCTGCAATGGGTAGCTTTCTGCTGGGGGGACTTGGGCCAGGGCACCTGCTGAAGGATCCCCTGGTGGGATGAGGAGCCTGGAGCCTGGCATGGGCAGCTCTCAGTGTCCACCAATGCCAGTGGTGGATGAAGGGATGGGGAGCCTGGGGTTGCAAGTGGGCAGCCACAGAGCTGAAGGAGGTTTCAGAACCACAGGTTGCAGACCCCTGTTAGACAGGTGTGAGAAAACAGAGATTAGATTTTCAGGTTGAGGGAGGGGAAGAAATAAACCTGACAGAAATCAGGCTTGCCTAGAATCAGAAGTCAGGGGTCTGGAAGTTTGCACGGCTTTTGGAGTGTCCTAAAGTGGTCTGATCTTCACAGTGGTGAAGATTATCATTTTGTGAAAATCAGATCCTCCAGTAATAGGTGTTTCAAGGTAAACACCCTGAGACCTAAAGTGCTGAAATTGTATTAGATTAAATACTATTGAATTCTGTGTTTCAGCTTCTTTGTAAATAGAAGTCCAGCTATACCTTTGGCAGTATATGGACACTGATAGAATGTGTCTGTAAGGATGATCTGTGCTGTATTATTTCAGAGAGGTCCTCCGCTTTCTGAGCACAGCTGCTGCCATTAGGTTAATGTTTTCACAGATTAAATCAGCTATGGAAATTTATTTCCCTAGTGAGACCAAGCCACCTCAGCTGTTCCCAGGTCTTCATGAAAATTCTGACTAACAGGGATTTTTGTTTTGGACAGGGATAGTAATATTTCTAACTTTGAAGAGGACTATGGCCATATGTGTTTGCTTGGACTTTGCTTTCTTAATGTTCACAGTGTGGTCTTCTGGCCACTTCTGGTCCATTTGCATTGGCAAGTTTACAGACTGGTATGTCATCTCGTATTGTCATCATTGCTATATCTCCCCTTCACAGGGCTAGAGTGATTTTGCTCCTTTTTTTTTTTTTAAAGCTGACAGATGAGAAACTCTATACTTTACTGTGCATATCTATAATACAGTGGTGGCAAAGCCAATGTATACAGCCATAAGAGAAAGGAAGTACAACTCTCTATCAACAAGAGTGAAACTGAATTTATACACCTTTGGAAATCTTAGACGTAGGACCACAGGTTGAAAACCACTGTTTTACGGTAACAATCACCTTTCATGGTTCCCTTAGGCATAGTCCATGGCCCCCAGATTGAAAACAACTGATTTATAGCAACTAACTCTATATGTTATATAGAATTGCTCTTTTAAACACCAGATAACTCTTTCAGAGGAAAGAGGTTATGCCCTCCTCCTCCATCATTCAAATGATCAATGGGAACACATTTTGAATAGCCAGTCCTAAATAATGCATTTCATTGCCCGCTAGTGTTCTCACACCTTTACTGAAAGTCATTTCCTGGCTTGCGGCCTTACTGCTCCTTTGAATGTTGTAGAGCAATACATTTCATATCAACTGATGCCTCTTCATAGATCCTTTTCTTATGCTCTTAATTTGTGATGCAGTTGTGTACCTACTGAGCATTGTGATATCTTCCTTCCAAGTATATCAAAGCACTTTACAAAGATGGACTGTAGTATTCCCATTTTAGAGATGGCTAAAGTGAGGATAAGGGTCTAGTCCAGAAAGATTATTGCAGAGCTGGGAAAAGCACCCTTTTGCCACAGATTTGGTGGCTCAGCAGTGAATCTCTATTTGTGGACTTTATTTCTTATGGCAGGTCTCCATTTTATTCTCTTTTCAGTAGGAATAAGAGGTACAGGGACATCACTCATGGTCTGTTTTACATCAATTCTATTGTCAGATAGGATTTGTGGCAATAGAGTCAAGTATTGGAGCCTACTCAAGTATCAAAAGTTTACCACTTTCATCATCTGTTATATCACAGACCAGGAGGGCTAGAAATAAGTGCTGTTTGCCAATGGGCATCAGTGAACTTTGCTTTTCTTTGTATCTAAGATTCAGTGCCTAAATACTACAATGATGGGTGCACTACAAATGCTAAAAAAATTCATTTATAATCCTAGTAAGTCACATGAAATTGGTCCATAAATTCATATCACTCTAATTCACGGTCTTGACTCTCTTCACCCCACATCCATTTTAGCCTGTTTTAGTAACCACCATCTCAAGAACCACTAGAGCTTGGAAATCACTGATTTATACCATTTGAAAGCAGCTGGGGATTCCAGTTTTCAAATATTATAAAGCATTAACCTCTGACTCTAAAGGCTTGTGATATATTAGCTGCTACAATCTTGCTGGAATTGAAGCAAGGTGGGGAGGGGAGGGAAAGAGCGTGGTTATCAGAATAATCATGGTTTACAATTTAAGTATCAAGTTCTGTGCAATTATTGAGAAGTTTTGCAAAACTAATAGTCAATAAAAACAATGGCTGACCTTTTTTCAGTTTCCCACAGGTTCAGCCCACTGTTTTTTGTGCTATGGTTATGTATGTGGTCTTGTGATACTTCTGCATGCACATTATTGCATCACTCTTTATGGACCAGATCTGTAGAATTTACTAGAGGTGGAACCAGTAGAATTCTGTGTGGTAAAACTTTGTGGCAATCACTCTGAAAATCAATGGACTTTATTAATGAATGAGCTCCCTTTTATGGGGGATTTTAGAGTGTTGTTGAAGAATGCAAATGCAGACAATGTAAATCTCTGATGGGGCAGAAAGGCTGACCTACGAGGTTCGACTCCAGATTGCAAATCAACATACCTGGGTTCAGTTCCCAGCTCAACTGCGGGCTTCCTGTGGGACCGCAGATGAGTCACTTTGTGTGCACGGTGCTTCTGTTCCCCTTGAGTGACAGGTGGGCAGTAGTTCCATATCTCACATCAGAACTCACTAACAATTGTGAGATGTTCAGATGCTTGAGTGCTGAGGGCCATATAAGTACCTAGACTGGATGCATCTATGTGGCACTGCAGACTAGACTTTGGTCATATGATTTGTAGAGCTTCTAAGTGATGCACTCTAACTGCTCCATGTAGGCCTTGCTGGCTTGAGTTATGAGGCACCTAGTTTGTGTTGAGTAGTTCTGTTTTAGACAAGGCTGTTCTAATATGAGCAAGGTACCTTTTAGTTCACACACATAGGGTCTACATGGGACAGTAAGAGCTCAATAATTAAAGTTCTCTACAAATCACACCCCCATAGTCAAGACTTCAGTACTGTATAGACAAGATACTGTGTTCTGTAGGTTGTATTAAAAATTGTGGAGAAAGATCACTTCTAAATTTTATAGGACTTTCTTGGTAGGAGGCAGGTGCAGTGGAATCCCACTTAAGTAAAATGCATGGAAATTGATATCTGACTGGAATAGGGGCACTTCTTGATAAGACAGGATCTTCATATGAATGGATGAAACTGAGAGCAGGTTGCAAAAGAAAGGTACAGAGTCTATAGCGGGACAGTTAGTTATAAATTATTACAGAATTTTTATTTTTGTTACAATAAATAAAATATTTTTTCTAAAAATTCATAGTGTATGGAAACATCCTACCTGTTAGTCAGCCTTCTAAAGACCTTCCTTCTTAAAGGAGTGTTCAGTGGTGTAGTAGAAAGTGAGAGCCTAATACATAAAGCTGATATAAGAGCCCAAAAATGAGGCCTGGGGTCTGGAAAATTAGGCCAGGATACAAAACCCAAACCAAAGTGTGGTCAAGGAGATGGAAAAGTGCAGTAGTTGGTAAGAAGTCATGGAAATTAACAGTAGCTAACTAAGATTCAGATGCTCTTGAATCATTGCAATTCTGCTACTTCAAGATAGTATAAATAGAAAGTACCGAGACATCGTGGCAGTGGCACTAGAGAACAAGGACAATTTGACCTCATTAGTGTCATAACAATATGGTGGAATGAGCAATGGATTGCACCCTGGGCAGATAAAAATAGACTCTGCATCTGTGGATCAATCCGCAGTAATGGGTCTGCGGTTATCTATACCCGCATCAGTGGATGAGGATACCCACGGATCTGCAGGGCTCTAGATGGAGGTGGTCTTGCTGTCAAATGGTGCCTTACCATTGCATTAGAGCATACATAGATATGTTAAGTACACTCTCAAGTTTGTAATTTGTACTTTTCATTGTTCTTCTTTGCAATAACCTTCATCTGATTAACGACCAGCTGACAACAAACAGTATTTGTGACAGCCCAGCATGGCGTAGGCAAAGTGATTGGAGTAAACAGTCTGGCTCCATTTTTTTTAGAGGAACACATTTATCTGTGTAGATTCTTATATGATCCTCGCCACCACAGAATTCGAGTACCCAGATTTAAAATGCAGGAGGTGCTGATTGCCCATGACTGTTCCAACAGTTCATTATGGAAGCCTAGAATTTTTTCATTAGTTGAGTAGTGAAACAGAAAAATCGCACCCTGTACAAAATGCCTTTGCTTGCTTGCTTGATATGTAAGCTTATATGTGGTTATCTCTTTCTGTCTATCTAGTCCTATATTCTGAGGCGGTCATTACATCACGGCTGCTAAGGAAGAACATGAGAACAGTGAACACAAGTCTAATTATTTTGTTCACTAGAGGCAGTAATTCGCTTGTTCAGAAGTAATGAGATCATTCAAATGTAAATTCATTTCTGAAGGCAAATTTTAATAATGGATAGTCCAGGAAATTGTTATAAATGAAATAATATTTTGTTTATAAAAGGAACAAGTAATGTAACTACAGAAGGTTGAGGCCATTTCAACTAACTCACAGCTGGAAAGTAATTCTGGGGGACTGTGTTTGACTGATGCATACATTGTATATGTTCTGGGATGTTAGTGTGTGGTTTTAACAAGGAAATTATATGAATACTGATCTTGCATGTCCCTGAAACTACACTAAGGTGCATCATGTGTTGCAATAAAACAAATCAAAAACAAACCACACAACTAAACCCATGGCAGCAGGTCAGCCTGGGCTCAAAATAGTAGTATTGGTTCCCATTTAAGTGGGAATGTAGGCTCTGTAACCCAGTCTCCAGCCTGAGTGGGAATGTCTGCAATGTTGTTTTTAGCTGCTTAGCACCATATCAGTTGCTCCACGCTCTGAGACTGCTGTGGGGTTGATTTACTTACTTACTTGGGCAGTGTAGACATTCCCCGAAGCTAAGGGTAATATGCCCTAGGCAGGTAATGCTTTAGTTTTGGATGCAAGCGTAACTCACTGAAGTTTTTGATTCCACAAGTACCCAGTCTAATCCCATTTTACTGTAGGGACAGTGGGTGGGTTCAGTCTGTTAGGACAGCAGAACTCCCAAGTGTGGGTAAAACAGAAGATAAATATGCCAGTTTGAACGGTCATGGATGCCTGTACTTTGAGTTAATTCTAGTCCGGAATAAAGACGTCACAAATGTAGTGAAGCTGCTCGGACTTGAAAGAAGATAAATCTTTCTATTTATAAGAAAATAATCTGAAGGTTAACATAGATCCTTCATAAATCTAAATGTGATTTTTATCATTGCAAAAATACAGTGAATACTATACAGAGTTTCTCCATACCAAACAATACACTGTCTTGAAATCCTGTGCATTTAAAACATGCACCACTGATTTGACGTTGATGTCACCATGCTGCCCTAAACCAAGCAAACACGAAGTGCTCAGCTGTTTGTATAGGCTGGTGTTCTTCTCTTTCTGGTTATCTTCTTGCTGCAATAAGTAGAAGAATGCCTGTGATCATCAGCCCTCAGGGCAGAGATCTTCACCTCCTCTCTGATGTGGCTGTTTCTTCTGTGTTAGGCTGAACTAACTGGGTGAAGAGTTTTGAGCAGCAGCTTCCTGCCTCTCCCACATAAAATATACATCAAAAACACACCCAATACAATATTCTTAAACATCTAACAATAACACTTCCTTACAGGGAATCCCTAACTAAGGTTGGCTCTAATGTACGTGCAGATAGTAAAGGCAGGCTTCTGAGCATCAGTCTTCAGGGCAAAGACCTTCACTTCCCCTCCAGTATGGCTGTCTCCATCCCCATCTGGCTTGAGCTACTTGAAGAGTTTGGTGCATCTTTTTTTTTTTTTTTTTAAAGCCTGGGAGTGCAGTTGGCCCTTACAGAGAAAGCTCCAAGTCTTTCTTTCTTTCTAGTTCCAGAGTATCTGGAGTCCTTCACAGCTCCTGCACCCATTTGATTTAAAAAGAAGCAGCTAAGAGTTGATTCCAACTATTTAAATGGAACACTGACAGAAGCATGTGTTACCAAAGTTTAACTTCAAGCATCTGAGTAGCTTGGTTGATCTGCTGAATTTGGGCCCTTATTCAGGCCCACCTGTAGACAGAGTCTAGTTGTAAATAATATTTAGTGACCAGCACTCAGAGAAGATCATTATGTGCATTCCACTGTGGGTACACATGTTCTCCATGTGCCCAGAGCTGAAGAAGGTTGAAAGCAATGTCTATTGATCAGCATGTATGCTTTGCTCACATCCCCCGATTGAGGGGATATAGGGGGTAGGGTGGACTGAGCACCTCTCGAGTTTCTTCTCATCAGTGCATGATGTGGATGGGAGCCTCACAGGTCCAAAACTTTGGCGTTATCCTTTATCTGTGAACATATATTGTACATCTGTAAGTAGTTTTAGAAGATTTTAGAGAGAAGAGCTTTGATGGTTTTAATGATTTACAGTTAGCTTCCCTGTTCTGAGGGACCTTCTGCTTCTCCCTATACACCATTTTGGATAGTGGACTAGGCTCAGGACACCAGGCTTCAAAATTTGTGCTTTTTGCTTGCACTCATTCTTTGTCAGCAATGTCCATCAATTCTCCTTGTGCTGTCTCGGGGAAGCCCACATCATGGCAAGGTGTGGCATCTGCCATTCATTCTCCAGTTATACCTGGAAAGGACAGCAACTTTGTCTTAAGAATCACTTAACAGAAAAGGCCATGAGGCCACAATTGGACCGAAGCTGGGAAGTTCCACCCTTTAAATTGTCTTGACTTATCAATTTGGACCTGCCTTCCTATCACCAGGTCTAACTCCAGAATGAGGGAGTTTAACCTCATAAGATCCCTCATTGGGATCTTGTTGAGAGATCTGGGATCATTCTCATAAGCATGAGATTTAAATCCTCCTTCAAATCCGCTTAGAAGAAGTTGGATTCAGTCCTGCCTAAACCGAGCAAGTCACTCAGTTCAGCCCAAGAGTGTTTAATACATCCAGAGTCTCAGCAGAAAGACAAGAAAGCTCACAAGCATTAGGATTCCACCTCCTCTGGTTTGTGATTTGGCATTGGTGTTGTCTTTAGTACCAGTTAAGCAAAAACTCTGATTCTGTTGCTAGCTACAAAGAGCGATTGGCACTGGCTGCCTGTGGTACCACGTTTGTCTCCCATGGAGACAACTTTGGCTGTTGCCCTATCAGTTTGAACAGATGGGAGTTCTCACATCCTGGGAAGAAAGAAATCCTATGCTCCTCTTGAGGATTTCTTCACTCTCTGAGATCCAGTGTTTCTGTTTCATTGGGTCCATTGCTCTGGGAGAGGTCCTGATTCCACTGGAGAGTGGACTTTTTCAGAGGAGTCTGTTTTCTGCTCCATTTTGATTTATGATTTCCCTTCAGTGGCACCATCACTACCACCGCTGGATTCCACTGGACTTTCTCTTTGTTAGGAGACTCTGAGAGGTCTAATGAATGGTTATTTTCTCCTCCTAGATAGACAGGCAGGCCTTCCCAGGCAGAATGTGCAGACAAGCTTGGGACCAACCTTCACCTCATCATCTGTCTCAGAGTTGTTGGCTCTCCATTGTATTGGAATGTCTGCAACTGCCACTCAGTCCATCCTGTTGGCCATATAGGGAACATGGGATGTGTTGTACCATCTTGTGGAATCGATCTGGTCTAGTAGGGAATTGTCTCATCCCTTCCCTCCAAGAAGCACAATTGGAATTGCCTCCTATTCATTGTGAGGAGGAGGAATGTATGCAGGATCCAGTGGTTCTGCCAAAAGCAAAAAGATTATCATCGTGGTCTCCAGACTAAGGAGTGGCTCCAATATCTTCATCTCTCTCCCCAGTGACTATAAAGAATTCCAAGAACAACTACACACAATTGTATGGGAGATATAAGATTCCTCTTGAGGATTTTCAGGATCCTCAACATGGAGCTCCTGGACATCCTCTAGTTCTGTTCAAATAGTGCTTCCTCTTAATGAAGTCATCTTGAACCCAGCCAAAAAGGTGCATGTCCTAGCCATGGGGGCAGAATTTCTGTTCTCCCAACCTGTCTCTAATTCTTTAGTAGTACAGACTGCCATGGAGCAATCTAGGCAGCAACATCCTCAATCGACCCTGACAGATAAGGAGGATAAGCATCTCAGTTTAAAGAAGAGGGGAGGTCTTTTCTTCTAGCTTTGGTTCAGGATATCCAACTACCAACCACTCAAAGGCTGTATATGATTTCCTGAATTATTTAAAATGTGTGGGCTTTGCTGATAGCCTCTGAAGCAGGACAGAGCTCATCCTGAGACGACATGATAGTTGCTAGGACAGCTTTTCAATCAACAGTGGAGGCAGCTAAATATGTCTTTGAGGGCGATGGCTACTACTGTTGTAAGGTGCAGGGAACTGTGGCTTCATATTTCAGGATTTCCCAAGGAAGGTTCAGAACACCAGTGAGGAGCTGCCCTTCAGTGAAAATAATCTGTTAATCAGAAGATGGATGAGTTTTTGCACACCCAGATGGATTCCATGGCCATTCTGCTGGTCCCTGAGCATATATACTCCTGTCTCAGAAATTTGCATAGGCAGCATAGACACATCTCTTAACAGTTCTATAACCAAAGACCTTATGTGCCACACCATAAAAAACAGAGAGTTCAAAAGCCCCACTTCCCTGCATTTTTCACAACAGGTTTCTTCATCTCAATCATAACTCACAATTACGTGTTTTTGATGGGGGTCAGGAGCTGCAAACCAATAAATCCAACAGCTGCCAATACCCATGCACATTTTGGGGATAGTATTGCACTCTTTCCCAACCCCCAGAGTGCAAGAACAATGAACAAATGGTGCTGAGTATCAGTAGTTCTTACCATATGATAGTTAACATTTGGACCCCCTACAAAATCCTCTTCTCTTCTCTATCCCCTTTTGGAGGCCACTTTCCTGAGAAGAGTCTCAAACAAGAAATAAACAAGGAGTCCTATGGCACCTAAAAGACTAACAATTTTATTTTTTGCATGAGCTTTCATGGGAGAAGATCCCACTTTGTCAGATGCTTCAAAGAGGTGGGATTTTCTCCCATGAAAGGTCATGCAAAAAATAAAATTGTTAGTCTTTTAAGTGCCGCAGGACTCCTTGTTTGTTCGTTTGTTTTACTAAACTAGACTAACACGGCTACCCTTTGAAACAAGAAATAGAATCCCTCATATAGAGAGGAGTGATAGAGCAGGTTCCTCTGCAGTATAAAGGGAGGGGTTTTAACTCAATGTGTTTCCTAGTACCCCAAAAGCAGGGCAGAAGCAGACCCATTCATTCCCCTGCACTGATCTTCATGTATGTGCTGACTTGCAGATTCTGGAAAGGCCTAATCAGAGCCTTTCTGCCAAAAAAAAAAAAAAATGTCTTCTCTGCAATGGGACTTCAGTCTTGTTTTTTCAGTACTCACAAGGCCTCTCTTTGAGCCATTATTTTCTGTGTCTCCTATTCATAAAGATTGCATTCCTGGTATCCATTATGAAACCTAACGGAGTTGGTGAGCTTGGAGCACTGATGGCATATCATCCTTAAACTAAATTTGATAACTAGAAGGTTTTATTACGTTTATGCCCTAAATTCACCCCCAAAGTATTTTTGGAATTTTATCTAAACCAGTTACTTGGCCTTTGTTCTGTCCCAAACCTCATGCATTCTCAGAGGAAAGGAGTCTCCGTTCCCTTGATGTTTGGAACATCTTGGCTTTTACCTCCAGAGAACAAAACCAATCATTTTCCAGACTAGTTGTTGCTGTGGCAGAAAGGCTTTGAGTTCAAGTTTATATCCTTTTTCAAAGAATCTCAAAATGAATCTTGGGCAATACAGTATTTTTGCTCTATCAACTGTCTAATTTTCCTTCCCATCATGTGTTAAGGGCTCATTCCAGAAGAGCACAAGTGATATCCATAGCATCGCTTCAGGTTCCTGTACTTGATATCTGCAAAGCAGGTGCATGGAGTTCCAGCCACATGTTTGGGAGACATGTTTTGACAGCATGTGACTGGTTTCTCCCCACATTGAAATTGTGAAATCTTTGATGCAGAGACCACATCTTGCTTCATGTGTTTAGTATTGTGATAGAATGAGACCCTGATTCAAGTTAGGGCCTCTGAAATCTGCACTAATATAAATGGTAAATAATAATGAATAAACCTTACTTAACCTTTAAACTACTCTTTTGATTATTGCCCTGGTATACCTTGGGGGTCCAGAATTTCTAGATGGCTGCACAGAAGCTTACTGTGTTCTGTGTGATTGTAATAGTGGAGGAGGAGGGGAGAATTTAGTTGATTTGCTTCGCACTTAGTTGATAAACACATTGCTCTTGTCTTCTTTCTGCCACAGAATTGTTTGTTGTGTTGCAAGTTGTGTTCCAAGCCCTTGTTTTGTCCTGTGCTCAGGAACCTCAGCTAATTTTAATCAAGCCAGAACTGTCATTCTGGTTCATCAGTGTCACATTAGCATCATTCCCGTTCATCCATGTCATATTAGCAGCAAATCTGAAATTGCTGATTATTAAAGTGGATGGAAATCACAGCTCTGTGTGTGGCCAAATAGCTGCTCATCAACTGGATTTTTGACAGTGGCTGATAGTTTAACGCAGGCCTTAATCAAGGGTTTCTAACTATTTTCTCTGCTGGTTTTAAACTTCCCAGTATTGAATTACATTAACACATACACAGACGCCCTGCCTGTGTTGTTTAACATTAAGTGCCTGCTTTAAACACACCTCAGCTATGGCCTTCTCTGAAACCTATCTCCTGCTTCATTTTTGTTTGGCTGTGCTAGCAAGAGAAAGTGTCACTAGCACCTGGGAAGAATGGAGGTGTTGTAAGGGGAGGATCATCCTGTAGGGCTGGTGAGCTCAAGTGTTTGGAGCAGCAGGTCACAAGCCCAAAAGTGGCCTGTTCTGTCCAGGTGATGTCTTTAATGCAGAGTTCTTTGGATCTTATTCATGTACTGACATTAACCCCCATCCCACCTACACAGAAATCCTTCTCATGTAAGTTTTGTGATGCTTTTAGCCTGGATTTGCCAGCTCAGCTGGCGATGCTGCTTACTTATCCCCTTTTTGGTGAGCACACCACTGAGGGCTGGTTGTTGTTAATGCCTTCTCATGATTCCCCAGAAGGACAGGCAAGTTCTCCAGTGTTTCTCTTGGAGTTGGAGGAGGTGTACCCATGCTAGCTCCGATCAAGATAGCATGCTAAAAATAGAACAAGAGATGCAGCAGGGTGAGCAAAGGCAGGAGCTAGTTGTCTTGAGGACATACTGAGTGACTTGGATAAGTGGGTGCTGAGTGTGGCTTGCCCATCATCCCGTTTGCACCACCAGCGTCGTATTCTATTCTTAGTACACTAGCTCAGTCAGAGCTATAGTTGGCGTGTCTCCTCAACCTAGAATTTGCACTGCACCTTGACGTATAGACATTCCCATGGAGTGGCTCAGCTTACTCTGCACAAATAACTATAGGATGTGTCCCCGGAAATCCTAGGGACTAAAGTCAATGCAGCAGCAGTGATGACATTAACTCAGCTATGGCTTTGTGGTGCGGCTGTGTGGGGGTCTGCATCCAGCGGTTCTGGAGCCACATGCAGCTCTTTGGCTGCCCCTTGCAGCTCCTGGCTTTGCACTACCACGCTTCCCCGCCACTGGGAGACCCTGTGGGTGGCTGCACCAGGCTCTAGGGCCTCCAGCATCCCTTGGGGGGCAATGTGCTGGAAACCCACTCTTGGTCCCAGGCTCCCTCTCCCCAGTCAGGGAACATTGCGGCAGGTGCTGTCCGCCAGGAGGCTACACCCATTGCGACTCAAAACATTTGTCATTGCAGAAATTTTTTTAAATGATTCTTCTTATCTTTTTGGTTACCGACCCTTGGACTGGTGTGATTGCTTAAACTTCCAGCCTGAGTTGACCCTGCGATATAGACATTCCCCCACAGATGAATACCTTTACCTTCTGGTTCAGCAGTCTTTGCTTAAGCAGCATGTGTTTTGGGTGCAATTTGCATCCCCTTTGCAAAATGCTAATTGAATTTTGCGGGCATGAGTATGTGTCCTGGCCTTCTAGCAGTCACTTAATACACTCAAGCATAGAATGAATGTGTAACTGCAAATGTTTGTAAAATGATTTGAACATTACAAGCATCCTATAAGGGTGAGCCTTGTTATTCGGTGTTGTTATTGGTCATAACAATATCCAGTACCTTTCAGAATCCAGAGGGAGCATTTGACTCTCCGACTGCCTGTAGCAGTGAATTCTATAGCTTGACCATATGTCCTTTTAAGTAATATTTGCTTTTTATGTTTTACTCTATTTTATTATTTATTTCCACGTAAAATTCCAAAAGATGCAAATCCACTGCTATACATGCATTGGCTATCAGTTAGAATTACTTGCTCCCTAGGATTGACGCCGCGCAGCATATCCACACTCACAAATGACAAGGCAAAATTTATCCCGATGAGGGAGTGGTTTGTTTAAAGACCCCCCCCCCCCCAAAAAAAAAACAAACCCCAAAAAACCCAACAACCTTATCTAGGATCTTTCCACCTTAGCAACAGTTAGACGGTTTTTGCAGCAAAAAGGAAATTTGGATTTCTGGATTTGTCTTTTTTGGAACAAGTGAGAAAACAGGGGCCTTCATCAGAATGCCACATTGAAAACTCCCCATTCTTCTGTAATGTGAGAGCTTTTGCTCAAGTGCTTATGATACTGTGCTAGCCAGTGGGACCTGTTTTTACTGAATAGGTTTAAAAATATTGTTCCATGTACTGTACTAACGATGATGAAATGGGTTCAGTTTTACTGCCTGTCCACCTTCATGCTGCCCTAAACTATTTTAACTACAGAACGCTCCGGATATCCTTCCCTCAGTTCTTGCTCAGATCCCAGAAGCAGTGTATTCTGGAAGATTTTGCAAGACATATAGTGCACTATGGACAGGACTGAGAGTGCCAATTTAACCATTTTGACTTGTCTTCATCCAGTCTGTTGTTAGACTTAGAAACAGGCTTTACTGTCATGACAAGCTATACATATAATGTCAAAGTAGAGGAAAAGAAAGAGCCCCGAGATATCTGTCAGCAGTTCACATGAACCTCCCAAGAGAGGGTTGTACTGTGTCCATTCAGAAGAGCCATTCAGCTTCTAATCTGCTAGTTATTAAGGCTACTAAGAGGTGCTTGTAACCCATTAGTAGAGTAAACCATGTGATACCATTTGGGTTTTGTTTTGTGTGTGTGTGTGTGTGTGTGTGTGTGTGTGTGTGTGTGTGTGTGTTGATACCAAGTATTCTGCAAACATTCTAAAGGTGTTATCCGGTTTAATATTCGGCTAGACCGTGCTGGTTGGTTTAGTTATTTGCCCTCATGTGACAGGCCCTTTCGAAAAGGATCCAAACTGATTTAAAATGGGTTCTGTCACCAATTCTTAACAAATCTAAATCAACATCATCTTTGGCCATGACAGGTTTCTTTGAATAAGTCAAGAAGTTGCAATGCTGAAGGTTATGGAACTGTCGATGGACCTCATATTTTTTAAGCTGCGATGCAAAAGCTGTTGAAGTCATTTGAAAGATTCATTAGGAGTATTGGCTCAGTTCCTAAAACTACTGGGAGCTACTATAGTTGATAGAAGCCATGTTTCACAGCCTGGCCGAGCACTGCTTTCTGAATGGACACCAGTTTATTGTGATTGGATTCAATCTCTGAGTCCTACATTTGGCTAAAACCCTGGTTCTGGGTAAGTGACTTGTCACACTCCATACCTTTGGGGGTCTCAGTTACTTCCCAAGAGCAGTTCTCATGTCTGGCATTGCTCTTGGAAAGTGGGACCCAACAATCTGACCACTCAGGCCCCCAAAACCAGTGCCAGAGTCTTCTCAATCCCCCAGTTGTTTACAGACATACCGTCCAGTCTACCTGGCAGTGTGTAATCTAATTTCCTAGTTGCACCTTTTGGAGACAGTGGGAGAGTAAAGAGACACAGATACACACAAATATCCCACTTGATCTGACAGATCCACTCTCCTTGTCTTGCCTTTTTTTTTTTTTTGGCCTGACCAGTCTGGCAATAACACTACATCACTTGCTTAGGGCAGCTCTCATTTTAAAATTGATATCATCCTCTGTTTTCCTATGTGATGTAAGATGGGGGCTGTCTAGGCTTCTGTCTCCTAGCCATGAAACTCTCTTCCTAGTCACCTTTTGTATAGAGACTTTCAGAGACAATGGCCCTGTTAGTGTAAATCCTGTTATTCTACTACGGAAGAGTTGTTCCACATTGATGGCTCTTGAGTGCTCTGGTAGAGTTTTTTATGGTCTGTCTATTACATGTCACATGTCTTCTATAAAATGGATGCTCTAATCATCAATGGTTTAGATATAAGGTGGACCATGAGCCAGATCTGGACCACCAGAAGCCCCTGACCAGTCTGCAAAACTCTGGCAGCATGGGCATTTAGTGTAGGAGGGAGCAGCTCAACACTAACACTCATCCTGTGCTGCCACTTCCACCAACTTCCAGGCATCATTGGCCCATGGCTAAGGAGTAGCAGGAGTGAAGATGCCCAGCTGCCTGCTCCACAGGGGCCACAAAGTGTTCAAGTGGTCAGAAGGTGCAACAGCAACTCATCACACCGACAGTTTAGCCTTTGTCCCCCACCATCCCAGTTGCATGTCAGTTCTGGGCAGCTGGGGCTCCCAGTGTCAGCCCTTCTTTTCAGTAGTAAATCATTCTCACTTTATGTATTGTTTCGCTAGAGGAGTGAAGTGTCTGTACTTTACTCCAATTTATCAGCTATAACACAGATTTGAAAAAAGGAGAAAGTGATTGAAATGGTGGGTTTTGCCTATTAAATGCACACGTGGTTGTGGAATGCTGTTTTTGTCCTACTTATCTGTGAATCATTACTGGAAATTTCCCAGCACCACATTATAGGGAGCGTGGAAATGATGACACCATTAAAAACAATTACACTATTCAACTGACTACACACCATCACATCTTTCCTCCCTCTGAAAACTATTAAAAGAACATTACATTTCTGAGAGCTGCTTCACTTTCATAATCTATTTTATTTAATTGCTAAGTTGAAGTTGTATTCATTGCCCAAAATTCTCAGGCCTTTTCAACGCAGTTCAGCCCATAAAAGCATATGAAAAGATAATCATTTCCATCTTGAGTACCCTCATTTTTGTTGTTTCTCCTGTATTCAGCTGGTTCCCTCTAGTGCTGTGTTGTATGTAATGTTTGTCAGGAGAAGGCAAGGTTGTGTGACATGAGGGAGTCTTATGTGTACCTGCTGTGGATCACAAGCAATGCTTCCTGATTGAGGAGGAGTTCAAAATGCTCCGTCTGGCACTCTCCTTGAGAAGTTGGGAGCTATCCTGTGTTTGGAGGTGTTTTTTGTCCAGTGAAATACAATCTGTAGATTGCCTTGATAGCCTGTAAGAAGTTATGCAAGTTTTGCTTGTGGGTATAGCCCTGGATTTTTTGCAGCTTCTTCACTCACCAATTATTTGTCATGTTGTTAATACATTGCTGAATCTCCACCTTTAGCTAGTGGCATGCTGCCATCTTTTGTTGATATACCTGCCCAGAGGTCTACCATTCCAGTGGCTTCTGGCTCATATTAAGATTTTATCAGCTCATTTCCCACCTCTGGGAAGAGGAGGACATCCCTGGTGATCTCCAGTATATGACTGTCATGACCTTCTACAGGAAGGTCAAATCTGACTGTGGGAACTGCATGGGGATGTCCCTCCTGTCCATCACAGATAAGATTCTAGTCTTTCTCCTTTGGAACAACCTTCATCCTGTTGTGGAGGAGGTGCTTCTGTAAACCTAGTGTGTCTTCTGACCATCCCGGGTTACTGTGGACAGGGTCATAGTTGCCAGGCACATCCAAGAGAAATATCAGGAGCAAAATCAAGAATCTTCCTCACTTCCATTGATTTAACCAAGGCATTCACTTCCTTAAATTGTGAAGCTCTATAGATTGTCCTCCAGTTCTTTCGATTTGTCCTTCAATTCTTTGGTTGCGTGCTGAAGTTTGTCACTATACTGAGACTCCTGTATGACAATATGACTGCCACTGTCCTGAGTGGAAGATCTGAAACTGATGTTTTTTGCATCTGAACTGAGATTAAACAGAGTTGCATGATAGCCAACGCCTTTTTCACCATTTACCTGACTGTTAACCTATAAGGCAAGCCAAAGGGTTTTTGGTGCCCTAGGTGAACTATGACTTTGGTGCCCCCCTGCCCATGTTACAAAATATATATATATTTTTATATATGTATATATTTCAAACTGGAGAAAAGAAATCACTTCCATCTAATTTGGCTCCCCTTAAAATTTGATGCCCTAGTTCAACCATATGGTTGGGCTAGCCCTGCTGTCATTATTCATCTCATCCAAGAGCATTGACCAACCAGCATCAGTATCGACTGAACAGGAAATGCTTCAGTCTTGGTCAGTTCTGAGCAAAAATGTCCAAAGATGTCCGTGACTTTCAGTTTGCGGATGGCTGCTGCATAGTGGATTGTTGTGCACAGGATGCAAAAAGCAATACTAGGAATCTTTAATGCTTCATATGAGAGACTTGGCTTGTCCTTGAATGTTGCCAGGATGAAGATCCTCAACCAATCAGTCCCAGGCAAGCTGAACATCCTTTGCACAATCTACGTAGGCAGGGAGGCACTGGAGTATGTGGAGTTTTTCCTGTATCTTAGTAGTTACCTTTCCAAACAGACTACCATTGACGAAAAAGTTCAGCACCAGCTCAACTGCATCAGGCCCACTGCCTTCAAACTGCAGCAACACATCTTTGAAAACAGACCTTTGGAAGTTGGACGAAGGTCCTGGTTTTAAGGCTGTCATGCTAACTACTTTTCTCTAATGCAGTGAAATTTGAACTATCTGCCAACACCACATTAAGACCCTTGAGAGTTTCCATCAGTGGTGCTTTCATTTAATCCTGGGGATTAAAAAGGTTGCTGACTGGATCAATTCAAGTGTCCTCCATGAAACTGCATCCACCAGTGTCAAACCCTTGCTCTTGAGAAATTAATGGATGGATCACTGTTTCCAGATGCCTGAGAACTGCCTCCCTTGCCAGATTTTCTTCTCCTAGCTCTCCATTGGCCAAAGCTTAAAGAGTCTCCAAAGGAAAAGGTACAAAGAGATGCTCAAGGTCACTCTTAAGCCTGCAGGTATTGACATCAAGACTTGGGAGGAACAAGCTACTAACCATTTGGTGTGGTTCCACCTTGTTTGTCAATGTGTGCGCCACTTCGAGTTCCCTAAATTCACACCATGCCAAATCCTCAGCTGGTATAAATTGTTACAATTCCCTTGACTTTTGGAATTCTGTTGAGTGTATTGTCCGGAACACGTTATCAGAAGCAAGACTGCAGTTCACTGGTAGTTGATTAGTATCCTTTAGTGTGAACGTCAGCTAAATTTGTAAGGCTCTTTGGACTAATAATACCTAGTTTTCCAAAATCCAGTCTACAAATGATAAGTAATCCTTCAGGAAGGTTTATCGTTATTTTATTACTGAATAAGTGGACCATAAATCATTTGGAATTATAATTTACCTACAAAAAAACCCCATCATGGTCCAGTTGTTAGGGCGTTGGACTTGGACTTCAAATGCTTGGATTCTGTTCCCAGCTCTGCCAATAACTTACTGTGTATCCTTGGACAAGTCATTTAATCTTTAGTTTCCCAGCTTGCTCATTTTTTCTGTCTCCCGATTGGATTTTAAGCTCTTCAAGGCCCTTTCTATGAGTACCTAACACAATGTTCCCTGGTATTGGTTGGGGCTTGTAGGTGCTATTTAATAATAGAAAAAATTACATAGCAAAAATCGAAAGATATGGTTTTGTTTTCTTTCTTAGCCATGCTTTCCTCTTCTAAATGCTGGCTGCTGGAAAAGTTACTGGATCCAAATGACTTGATTCAAACTCCTCTAATATGGCTGTGTTCAGATAAGAAAGTGTGGCATTACTGATTGTACAATTTAGTTTAGGACACAAAGTGATTTCTTAAATCTTGGTAGTTCTGGGAAGTTGTGTGTATTATCTGTCTCTTTGTTTTGTCACCTTTTACCCCAGCCACTGTAATCTTTTTAACACACAGTTAAATTGATTTTCTGTAAAGTAGTCCTTGGCATAATGACCTTTCTTAGTGATTTCCTCCATACGCTCGTTACCCATTTGTGTAAAAGTGATTTTGCTAAACTCTCATCGATTTTAATATCTTGATTTTTGAACATATGTTCCTTCATTTTTTTTTCTAGTTAGCAGAATACATCTACTTGTGACAAATTAAATTAGGGTACAAGTCAGTGTCCTGTCTGTATATGTTCTTTGGCTTCGCTTTGCAGCTTAAATCTTTGAAATTTTTCGTGGTCTCTCTTGTTGTTGTTTTCTCGGTATGATAGCACCAGGACAAAATTATTAAGCACTCGAGACACTACTAAATGTTAGGTGAAGTTGAACCATGTACTTGAAGTAGAAATTAAAGCATCATCTTCTATTTTTTTACATTCCTTTTCTTAGGCAAAAGGATATTGATCTGGTAGGTTGTTCCGTTATCTTCCCAGTTTATTTTTTGGAAGAGCATGCTTTAGTTACCTTTATATTTGACATTATGAAAGAAGACGGAGATAGGTTTTTAGGTTATTATAAAGTTAAATCTTTCCCTTCTTTCTGTGCTTTCTTATTCTGTCTTATGGACTAATTAAAAGTGTTGGGGTCTGAGGCTGAGCTTTGAAAGTTTTTGAGCTATGGAAAAGGTTCTTGTTGTTCTTTTAAGATTAAAGAGATGCACAAAAAAGTGTCGGTGTGTTGAGCTTTAATACGTGAATTCGGTTCCTCTTTTGATTTTCCATATGTTGCATTACTGGGCATTAAAGGTTAGTTTGGACAGTGTCTTCCATACAGACAATATCCTAAACTCAGTGCATACTTAAATAATACAGTAAACTGGAAATTGAGTGCCCCAGGGGAGACGACTGGTTTTTTTGTTTGTTTGTTTTTTTGGTTTTTTTTGTGCTACAGTGATGCTGAGAGACCCCAATCAGAGGTCAGGGCCAAATTGCGCTAGATACTGACTAAACATTAGTAAAAATAAATTAGTATCAGCATGAATGAAAACACACAATAAATGAATAAGAAAGACATCTAGACTCCTCCTAGTCTTTTAGTTCCAACTTCCTTTCTCTTCTTTTATGCAGTCTCATTTTTTGATATAGGCCTCCTCTCTTCTGAAGCTCTTACTGACCAGTGCTGGCTCCCTGTTACCTTGTACTCCTCCATGATGGTTTATCTGTATCTTTCTGTTGTCTCTTGCTGCACATTTAGGCTATATACTCTTTGGGGTAAGAACCATCTTTTTGTTTTCAATCATGTTTAGGGCCCTGGTCCATGATTATGGCTCCTAGGAGCTATCGTAATACAAATAGGAAATAGTAATGATGTCTGCGATTGTTTTTGTCTGTGCTTCACTCTTTCTCCTGTCTTTGGATCTTTCTCTTTTGGTTATAGTGCCCAATAATAATAGACCTTATATGCTGTCTGTGTGTTGGAGTAAAATCACTGGGGGGGGGGTCTATCTGGTTTAATACACACACGTTTGATTTTTGCACAATAATTGAGCTACCTATTGCTATACACAAAAGGAAAAACACACCTATAATATTGCCCTCCATTGTCAAAACACTTCCTCTGTGGAATGTGTATGGAAAGCCAAGACTTACTTATTTCTGATTATTGTTTTTTTTCCTGGCCATATAACTGATAGCTTGCTTTGTGATGTATCCAGCAATGAGCTTTTCCTAGACTACTTTGAAATATGTCTTTACAAATTCTCTAATTGGCCTGCCTGATGGGACTTCAAGAACCTTGATTGATTTTGTCAAATGTGCAGAAGTAGAGAATGCATCCAATCCTGCAAGCGCTTGTTAGTGGAAGTGATTCTGACTGAAGTAAGCAGTTCCACTGACTTCAATCAGACAGTCGCTGCTGTACGCCCTGAGTCCACTGGGCCCTTCATAGTATTGTTATTTAGGGTGCTCTATCAGTGTTGACTAACATGATGTTAAAGACTTGTATGTTTTGCCTCTTTCGTTGTCTGGCTAACTCTGGAAGCTTTTACACGGGAGGAGTAGACTGGAAATTGGCTCCTGAGCCTTTGATGTTCTACATTGTACAGTATTTAAATCTTCTGTTGTGTCGGTGTGCTAGGACTAAAGTTTGAGCCGTTGAGGTCAAACGAAGGGATGAAATGCAGTGAAACAGCCAGTTGTTCTGGAATCACATCCCATTATTTTGTCACATGCTGATATCCTGCCAAAACATATGGATCTCCATATGGTCACTTTCCAGTTTTATACCACCTGTAGCCAAGTTGATTTTCAATCACTGAAATCACATGAGAGAGAAAGCAAAATAAATATGGTAATGAAAATAAGATGGCAGTGTTAAAATGCCCGAGTTTTGTGTGAGTTGCTTTTAATAGAGTCATTACTAGAGAAAAAGTGTATTTAATGAACACATTAGTAATATAGAAACAAGGATTTTGAACACCTTGTTAACAGTGGTGCTGTGTGTTACATGTGCTTCTTTGTCTAAAGCAAGAGAAGATCATTTTTATTGGGCTTGAGCTTCCAGGGGAAGATGGAGTTAACTCATTTCAGGTATCTTTAGAAGTAATAACGGCGATAATCCATTTAAATGTCTTTGTGATTCAGGAATAATGATATTGTGAATGACATTCCACATTTTGATTGAATAAAAAGAAAAGCAATAAAGCTGCTCACAGTCTACCTGCATGCTATTTGCAGTAGCGTTATGCCATTAAGGGAAGCTTGATTTAAAAAAATGAGAAGAGGAGGTAGGGTTTTTTTAAAAGTAATTTTTTCAGCAAGTGGGTGGTTTGTTTTTGGTTTTTTTGGTTTTTGTTTTTTGCTCAGATGCATGGGGCTGTGTTATTGCTTTGTGGGGTTGCAGATGTTTAGTTACATTGCAAGTTTTCTGTGCAAGGGTTTTTAAAAGTAAGTACCAAAGTGTGTTCCGAGTATGTGGGTAGTGTGGAGATGCACATACTCAGTGTGCTCTCCTGGGCTCTATTTGCCTGATTGATGAGATAAATCAGTGGTTTTCAAACTGTTTTTCTTGGGACCCAGTTGAAAAAAGTCATTTATGCACCATGACCCAATGGTTAAATCTTTCAGCAATGCATTCCAGTCTTTCAGTGGTGGCAGCAGTGTGTGCTGCGACCCAATACAGGGTCCCAACTCATAGTTAGACAACCACTGAGCTAGATTTGGCATCCAGAAAATTCACCCAGATGGGAATCACATAATGCTCACACCACTTGCCAGCCAGTATACTTCCAAATACCAGGAAGCAATGGCTGGTGAGAAAGCAGCAGCCAGAGCACAATGAGGATTTGCTGGTTCAAGCATCCCTCGGATAGCTTCTGCCAGCAGAGCTCCTGCAGTTGGGGCCACATCTATTATGCAGACCAATATTGACTCCTTATTATTAGATGATCTGTCTATTAACTTTGCTTTCAGTTCTGTTTGTATTCCCTGTGCTTTCCTATCTTCCTCCAGAAGATGGTGCAGTGTTCATACCTTTCAACGGCAAGTGCTGTTCATAGGTTTCATTCATGAGACTTAATGGCAAGCAGCAACCCTGGAGGTGCCTCCTCATTTTCTGGAGTTCATAAATTTTATATATATATAAAAATATATATATGTGACATTACACTGTCTACAGTGACCATCCAGCCTTTTGCAAACACATGCATTCAAGTGTTTTAAAAAAGTGACTGGATTCTGGAAGCAGGGAGCCTCTTCCCCTTCTTGTCAGTGCTGTCTGGTCAGTTAGTGGGACAAAGTATTGAGGAAGGCCAGAACCAGGGTTCCCTCACAGTTCTCACTTATATGAGTGGGGCCTGTTTTCCCTGCTTAGCCATAGAGAAGATTGTGGGCGCGACTGTAGGGCTTCTTGATCCTCATTATCACATAGGCAACCAAAATATATATAATAATCTTATGCTTCCTGCTCTGTCTGTCTCCATTTGTTATCTCTTGTCTTGTACTTGTCTGATGTTATTAGGCCTTTGGGGCAAGGGTCATCTTTTTGTTCTAAATTTTTTTGTATTGTGCCTACCATGATGGGGGGCCTGGTCTGTGACTGATGCTCATAGGCACTCTGGCAGTGGTTCTCAACCCATGGGCTGCTTGTGGCCTAATCAGCACACAGATATGGCCCACCTGATGTATTCGAGGCCATAAGGGAAGCCCACCTAATGCAGAAAGAGCTGCATATGCAGCCCACAATGATAAACAGTTTGAGAACCACTGCACTATAGTAATAAAAATAACAATAAAGTAAAGCTGCCATCTGCTGTGCTCACAGGATCAATCTCCTCAGGTGTACAGGCTCCTTGTGGGTGTTAGGGGAGCTGTTTGTGGCAGTGGGTGTAAATCAAGTCATGTTACAAAGTCAGGTTTGAGAAGTAAAGCTGTACCCACCCTCTTTGCAGAGCCAGTCAGGGTTCCTTTTGATTTGCATCCCTGCTTGGCATTGTTTTGTGTATGTCTCATGCCAGATGTCTGTCTGCCCTATTAATGATAGGGTAACCTAGTATTTTACTGCTCTCCTGGCTAGCAGCGTGATGGCATGAGGCTATCATCCCCTTGTGTTTTCTTCAGCATGCTTTTTGAAGTACTCCTCATAGCTGTTGCATGTACACTGACAGCCAGCCTGTTGGACGTTTGTGATGTTGTCTTGTGCAGTGAAGGATGTGTTCCAAATTAACTGCTGGCGTAACATGCACAGTTCTGTTGACCTGCTTTTAGCCCCCTTGCTCAGAAGCTGGCTGTAGTTCCACTTAGGCCTCAGGAACACGTGAATTGTTGTCAATAAACTCTTAAAGGGAGGGAGTGATGGGGGGGCTAGGGCACACACTTTCCACCTATCCAGCCTCATCCAGAAAAACAGCTCTGTGTGGTTCAAAGCTTGTCTCTCACCAACAGAAGTTGATTCAATAAAAGATATTATTTCACCAACCATGTTTCTCTAGTTTCACAAAGGCGGGTGGAATGTCATTTGCTTTTTATGATTGGTAAAAATGGATAGGTTTTGCATCTGGGGTGGTAAATTTTCATGATGTCTTTGTAAGGATGTGATGCACCAAGATCATGCTGATGGGAAGTCAGTAAAGCAAGACTGCAAGGAACTGCAGAGTCAGAGGCTAGATCTGTGGGCATCTGGAGTTGAATTTGATGCATGTGTTGTGGGGGAAGAGAGGGAAAACAAACCTGCTGGTAGGAGTATTCAGTTCTCACTTATATGAGTGGGGCCTATTTTCCCTGCTTAGCCATAGACAAAATTGTAGGCATGACTGTAGGGCTTCTTGATCCTCATTATCACATGGGCAACCAAAATCTTGGTCGCCATAGCACTGTTATATTTTTGACACACTCCCTCCTGCCCCCCCCCCCGCCCCCATCTTTTGCTTTCTTTGTTTTCTTTTAGCACTACTCTCTTACCTTGTATGGTTTTGTTTCTGTTGTTTCATTCACGTAATCACAGATATGTGTATTTTTGTTCGTTGAGGCGTAGCACACACAGTAACATGGGAACTGAATGGCTGTCACAAGGTGCTTGCTGCAGAGATGTTTGTTACTGAATGTCTGGAGGTCTTGGAACCTCCAGACACAAGACACACTGATTCTTTTAAGCACTTTTTTTCCTTCTAGAATCTGCTGTGTTGTCTCCTGATGCTTTCCAGTGAATGGGGTTTCTCAAAGCAGTATCTGCTTTAGTTTAGAGCCTGGGAAGGTTCCTTGCTTAGAAACAGACCATTATGAAGGAAACGTGATTTTTAAAACCTTGTTGAAGCTGGCGAAGAAATGCAGGTGTTCATTCCAATCTTTGGTTCCTCCTAACAAGGGAATAACGAAAATGGACTCCATCTATCAGTGCTGAGGGGCTTAGGAGCTCATTCCTGAATATTGGGACTCTTAATTTTTGGCCTGACCAGAAACATAAGCTAGTATTTGCTGGCAGTTACTTGAACATTCACAGAAAGTAACTCTTGCTTTACGTTTTAGAGAACTTAAGATCAATAAAAATGAATTTTTCCAATAAAAGCCATTTTCTGATTGTCACTTAGATCACCTGTAATATCTGCAACCCAAACATTGCAGCTATTGCACAAGTACCATAGGGGCTGAAAAGGGGAATGTGGGTAATCTACTTCTAGTGTCCAAGATGAGTAAAACGGGAGTAGTAATATTTAATATGACTATGAAATGTTAGATTTTTAAAATAATGCCTGTAATATTCCTAATAGAGATATTAACCAATGTTCTTTAAAATACTGAGATACCTATCCCTGGTTTTGGCATTGGGTTATATCTCCTTGGCTTTGTTTAGAAAAACAGTTCTCAGCCACTGTGTTGGTATGTACTTACTGTGTTGACACACAACCGTAAGTGTGTGGTGGAGATGGCTGGATTCACCCTGGAGCAGTGGGCTGGTGTGTCATGTAGGGTCACAATGCATTGTCAAGTGTGTCATGACCTGCAAAAGGTTGAGAACCCCTGGTTTAGAATCCTCAGCTGCAATGCAAGCGAGATCCTACGCTGTCCTTATAGCCTTGGGGAAGATGCACTGGATACTGAGTTCTAGCCCCGGCTCTTCCAGTGGCTGCTGGAAATATTTTGGTTACATGGGATAGATGCTAATTGTATTTGGCAGGTGCTACTGATACTGTTGAATGCATGTCTGGAAGGTGTTCAGCTATTACAGTGATCAGGGCAGTCTCTGTATAGAACAGATGAACTTGTCTGGATTGGTGGTAGTTTCAGAGCACTTTTTGCAGACTACAGAAGCATTTTGTAAAGCTCCCATTTTCCATGGTGTTTGAAAAGCTAAGGAAGGAACTCGCTGTGACAGTTCTTGAGGTACCCAGGTCTGAGAATCACTTTAACTCTACCACCAACATAAGAGAGTCTTGCTTTGGCGTGACTAGATGCCAGCTCCCTAATTTATCTTCATGAGATGCCTCCAGCCTTTCAGCCAGCCACTCAAGCTCTCTTCTTTGGGCCACACCCAGCCCAGTCTTCACCTTGCAGGTTAACGGTAGCAACGGTGCAGGCCAAACTTCTTTTGAATCTTTCCTGTGGATACACAGCCCCTGACACTGGCTGCTCACAGAGATCCCCATTCCTTTGCCTCCAAAGGAGCAGTGTGCTCCAGTTTACTAGTTTTACATTGAGCCACCTCTCCTGTAAGCCACACAGCACATGCGATAAAATGAAAATGTTTTAAAACAATGAATAAGGGTTTAACTCGAAACAACAGGGGGTAGTGGCAACAAAGGTTACAAAACAAAATCATAAAATATACTCTCATCTTCACTTTTTTCTTTGACTTGCGTGCTGCTTGTTAATCATAAAAACACAGCTTAAAAACAGCCACAGATGATCGGACCAATGGTCCTTCTAGACCAGTGTCTTGTCTTTCAACAGTGGCCAAAGCTAAATGCTTCAGAGGAGATGAACAGAGCAGTTAATCTTTAAGTGAACCATCCTATCACCTATTCCCAGCTTCTGGCAAACAGCAATCCCTGCTTGTCTGGCTAATTGCCAATTGATGGATTGATTCTCCAGGAATTTAGCTAGTTATTTTTAATCTTGTTATTATCTTGGCCTTCACATCATCATCTGACAAGGAGTTCCACAGGTTTATTGTGTGTTGTATGAAAAATTACTTCCTTTTCTTCATTTTGAACCTGTAGTCCATTAATTTAATTTGTTGACCCCCTGGTTTTGGTGGTGTAAAACAAAATAAATAACATTTTTTTATTTACTTTTTCCATACCAATCATGATTTTATAGACCTCTATATATTCCTCCTTAGTCATCTCTTTTTCCAAGTTGAAAAGTCTAGTCTTAGTAATCTCTTCTGACATGGAAACTTTTGTCTACCCCTAATTATTTTTATTGCCCTTTCCTGTACGTTTTTCATTTCTGATATATCATTTTTGAGGTGGGGTAACCAGATCTGCACTCAGTATTTAGGATGTGGATGTACTATGGATTTTTAAAGAGGCAATATAATATTTTCTATCTTAATAATTGCCCACATGCTGTTAGCTTTTTTGATGATCACTGAGTATTGAGTGAATGTTTTCTAAGAAGTATCTAAAACAACTGAAGATCCCTTTCTTGAGTGGTGACAGATTATTTAGCCCCCATCATTTTCTGTGTATTGTTAGGATTATGTTTTCCCTTGTGCATTACATTACATTTATTAGCACTGAAGTTCATCTGCCATTTAGTTGTCCAGTCACCTAGTTTTGTAAAATCCTTTTAGGATTCTGTGCAGTCTGCTTTGGACTTAAATGTCCTGAATAGTATCGTATTATATGCAGTTTTTTATGTCATCTACAAATTGTCCTTAGTGGGATACAGTAAGAACTGTCACTTGAGAATGAGGTTACTTTCCTGTAAATGGAGGTTCTTCAAGACGTTCGTCCTTCTCTGTATTCCACTTCCCACCCTTCTTCCCCTCTGCTGGGAGTTCTTGGATTTGTGGTGGAGAAAGAACAGGAGATGTGGTTGGCCCTCTGCCCCGCTTGTCACCTTGAATGAAGCCATGAGGTGAGCCAAAGGTGCATGTGTGAAGTCATCGACACTATTTGAAAAAATCTCCAGCTTTGGATTCATGGTGAACATGTGTAAATTCTCTGTGCAATACGGAGAGGAACCACCTATTTCCAAGAACCTTCAGTTACAGGTAAGTGATTTCCTCTCTTGTCTGGTCTGTATTAATTTTCACTAAACTGCATGCCAAACAGTAATGACTTCTTTTGCTGTCTTTCTTTGGCTGGTAAAGCAAATCTGCATTTTGACCCTCTTTTTCCTGTCACTTTCACACAGTAACTCTGGGCCAGTTAGGGTCCCACACTTTGTTGAGGGACATATTTTAATAAGCACTAGATCCACTTGAAGAAGGGACCAAATTGTAGGATTTCACAATGAGAATTGACTGAAAATTCCAAATCGCTTATGATGAAAGTGAACAGAGCATCTCTGAAAATAATACTAACTGAGGTGATTTTACACAAACTTTATTGTTCTTCCCTGCAGCTGCCCATGGTGAAGTCATTAAAATATAGCCAGCTACCTGTACGCTTTATCTTGCCACCAGATAAGTTCTTAATAGATGGTTGTAGCTTTAATGAAATCTAGCCTTGCTGAATCACTAAACTTGCTTTCTCCTGGAATGCTCTTTATTGGGACCTGACAGATCACCTCTCCAGTGCTTCCAGACGTCCTGGCTCTCTAATTCTTCTCCATAACGAGTTTTATGCTGCATGATAAAATATTCATGTTAAAATAGGTTCTAAACTAATTATCTGCAGCCAGCAGTTGCCAGTGCAGTCATTTGCTGTTAGCTTGGCTCAAGTTAATGGCTTGTATTTCAGTACAAATAGTCCCTCCTGGCTGTTTCCTGTCGCTGATTCTTATCCTAAATGGAATTTCCATACATATCTACAGTTAATTCTTCTTACTTTCACAGATGTTTTTTCTTCTCGCTTTTTGCACCCTGTTTCTAAAGATTAGGAGATGTTATTCCTCCCCCCTCCCCCATGCAGTAGTAGTCATGACCACACACTCTTCTGAAACAATAGTCCAGTAAGGTTCTTCTTTGCAAACTGTTTCAAGTCTTTGGGTTTGGTGGGGTTTGGTTTTTTTTTTTCTTTTTGTTTTGTTTTGTTGTAGTGGCCAGGTATTCTTAGCAAGAATAGATAGTTGCTGGTCTATGGAAAATGATCTTTCTGTTTTAGTGGTGTTGTATAAAGAAAAGAGTAGAAGGTGGCCTGTGTAAGAAGACAGAAAGAAAGGTTTCGTAATTAGATCTTTCTGGTATTGCATAAAAAGTTGATAAAAAGCTGAAGTTTTTCTGACAGAATTACAAAGTATAAAGTCACCCTTTCTATGTTTTAGAAGTGTACTTTCAGACAAATGAGAATTGAATAAAAGGGTGTTGGATTTCATAAGGTTATTAACATCTTTATTTTTCATTACTGCAGGTTGGGGGGGCTATAAAAATGTTAAAAAAATCCAAAAACCACACACAATTTTTAAATTTCTTTTTGCTCGTGTGTGTGTGTGTGTGTGTGTGTGTGTGTGTGTGTGTGTGTGTGTGTGTGTGTGTGTGTGTGTGTGTGTAATATAAATATAATTTTCACAATGGTATCTTATGCCCAAGTCCTACAAAAAGTAACACATCTGAATAACCCTGTTGAAGTAATCAGGACTAGCCACATTCCCAGAGTTTAAGAACATGCTTAAATGTTTGCAGGATATGGAACCACCCCAATTAAATCAAAAGAATTTAGAAATTTAGTTTTGGCCATTCATGCTCTTTATTCATAGTTTTAGGGGTAAATCTTGTGTGACACAGGAGGTCAGACTAGATAGTCACAATATTTCTTTCTTGGCTTTGAATCTACTAGTATTTCTCATAGCTTCCATGTGAAAATAATCTTGCCAAGTTCACTTTTTGTTTCTGTCCAGTTTGTTTGCGGTCTGTATTAGCACTGAGGTTCCCCAGTCTAAAGGGAAATGTTAAATCCAAATGAAGCTGTTGTCATTTGAAATGTTTATAAAATCAATAATTGTGTAGAGGGGGGTGTATAAGTAGTTTTTTAAAATCTAGGTTTTGTGGATAAAGAATATAACAAATCTTTTAAATCAGGGGTCCCCAAACTGGAATCTGAGAGAGGGGTGAGAAGGAGAGAGATTTCCTTCCCTTTTCCATTCCAGGGCATTATAGAAAGTTGTCTTCCTTAAATAGTGTCTCCCTATGCTGCTGCTGGGTACTCAGATGTTGTCATGATGGGCATGGCATAAGACCTTGATTAGAACAGGATAGGTTTGCTCCTTTGTGAAGGGGCAAGCAGGTATCACTTCAGATCAGTTTAGAAACAAAGAAGAATTGTGTTGAGTCGCTTCTGTTGTGATTTTTACAAGATTCATCTGTTGACAGTAGGTAGGCAAGTGGTCTGATATGTCTACTACATATTTACTGGAAACTCATATTGCCTAGCCCCATTTGTTTGTTGCACCTCATTGCAAGACTTTAAATAATGTAAGACACAATATGTTTACTTCATGTTTCTACAGAGCCTAGCTCAATCAGGTCCTCATCCCAGCTTGCTGCATCTAGGTATTAATTAAATACGAATAATAAAAACAAACAATCGGAAAGTAAAGCAGTTTGTTCAGCCTCACTGCTGTTAGGTAGATATCCTGTCAATTTAATGGCTTGACTAGATTATTGTACAAATCATGAATAAACTTGATATTGCATAGTGTTGATTATTGGCACAAACATCAATTTCATAGTTTTCCCACAAGTAAAGAGGAAAATCTTTTTAGGACCATATAAATTATTTTTTCCAGTTAAATGATTTTCAAATACCAAGCATCATTTTGTGGTGAATAAAAGCAGTCATGTGGAAATAAAATATGCTATGTAAATTTTTCATATCAGGAGAATGGTGGGGGCACTTCTGGGGAAAGGTTTGAGGAGCAGAGAAGGGGGCGGGAACTTTCTGTATTGAATACTACAAAACTTTCCAAGCTAAATGGAATTTTATATCACCTAGGTAGGACAAAGTTAGTTTTCTCATTATCTCGTTTTACTTTATCTCGTTTATCTTTGCTCTGTCACTCTCACCGCTGTAGGATCTTAGCACCTTCCAAACGTGCCATCAGGGTATGACTGCACTACAAGCTATTGACTAGATTCCTGGATCGTGTGAGATGTCTACTAGTTCTCATACTGAAATAGTAGAGTAGCTCTGGTGGTGCACAATGTGGAGGAGACAGTAGTGGCAGGAGATATTCTCCCCAAGCATGTTCTGTGGATTTTAGATGGGTTTGTACTTGTGGAGTTTAGCTTGTGCCTCTGCTGCCTGTGATTCTGCGGCTCCGCTTCTGTGTTTAGCACACCAGCTCAGATGAGAGACATACTGGCGTTAGCTATGTAAACAGGGAATTGTGCACCTGGCTGAAAGTGTAGCCATAGGAGCTATCTTCACTGACAGTGGCAAATTGCTGCCATCAGGTCAGTTTTCCCAGATGACCGATCAGGTCTGTGAAGACCCCTTCACCCGATTAGGAAGTCTATCTCGGAAGACCAGACCAAACAGGTAAGTAGAGTAAGGCTGAGTTGAAGGAATGACATTTCACTTTGACTTAGAGCATTGAAGATGCCAGGGTAAGTAGGAGGTAGGTAGAGCCCTATGTGGATACAAAAATGTGGATCTGGATACCATCCACATCTGCTCAGTATCTATGCACTCCACAGTCCACGTGCCAGATTTTATATGTATTTGTATCCCCACCCAAGCTTGGCCTTATTCAGTCAGTATGCTGGCCTTTGATTGGCTCATTCCCCATGTGGGCACCAGTCCACTGTTCCCTCTAAGCTGTGTCCATGTGCACGCGCACACAGGTCATAAAGCCTGTGCACACAACAAAATAAAGTGTGCACAAAAAAATTCAATAGTGCTAATATTGGTGCTCACAAATAAATGTTTTTGTGCACACAAAGGAATTGTTTGCGTACACAACCTATGAGTAATTAGAAGGAACATTGGGCACCACCCTCTTTCTTTCTTTTCTCATTGTGGTTTGCACGCTGTGCTGACAATCAGAGATTTCCTTGGCCAATGAAATCTCTGATTGACGGCATGGCGTATGAACCACAGACAAGAAAAGTAAAAAGAGGGCATTACCCACATGGGGAATGAGCCAATGAAATGCCAGCTGGAGTCTGAGGGAGCCCAACCAATGGTCAGCATGCTGCCTGACTGACTCTGACTGGTAGAGCTCAGCCAAAGCTGAGCTGGGATTGGCTGGAGCATTTCCTTTGTTCCCCTGTGTGTTGCTGTTCCCTTGGGGGTTTTTTGGTTTTGTTTTGATGGGCCTTTCTGGCTGTTCAGTTTAGTAATTATATTCTCATAGCCCTCCTGCTCCAGAAAAATTACTTCTATCTTCGCACAGGAATGAAAGCTGTTGTCTTAACAGGTGATCTCCAGATATGTAAAAACCAGTCAATAGGGGCCATGTAAAATTTTTGCTTCAAGTGATGTTTTTAATAGACTAAAGAGAAGAGACAGCAGAAGCTTTGAAACAAGAAGCTTTGTTATGGACTTCTGGCTCCATTTTCAGAAGTGCCAGACACCCACAGCTCCAGTGGAAGTGAATGGGGGCTACAGATGCTCAGCACCTCTGAAAATCAAGTGCCAAAGGAGTAGCTGTGTTAGCAAAATGAACAAGGAGTCCTGTGGCACTTAGACTGACACATTTATTTATTGCATGTGCTTTCGTGGGAGAAAATCCCACTTCATCAGATGCTTTCAAAGCATCTGATGAAGTGGGATTTTCTCCCATGAAAGGTCATCGGAAAATCAAGCAGCTACTAGTACCACATCTCTCACAGCATGAAGTGCCACAGAGTCGGAGCACATGAGTCATTGGCCATCAGTCTTCCTCCATGTTTTGTGATCTTCATATAGCCTTGAGAAAAATGCCATGTCACATGCTGGCCAGTCAGCCACATTCTGTTCAGGGGCCCCTATAATATCAGTCCCTGCACAACTTGCTTTGACAATCTCCTTTTCACTCATCTGACCAACACGTCTCATAAACAAAGGTTTCCTTTGTTTGAACATCTTGATAGTACCTGCAAAACAAGGAGTCCTGTGGCACTTTTAAAGAATAACAGGTTTATTTATTGCGTGAGCTTTCATGGGCATAGTCCCACTGCATTAGACGCATGAAATGAAAGAAACAGATAATTCTCATACCGGTGTAGGACACAGATAACCACGTATTTCAAACACATTAATTTTTTAAAATCTGAATTACTTCCTTCTGTTGGTTTTCCTGGTGAAATCCATCACTGATGTCAGAACATTAACTTTCTCCTGTTGTTTTTCCACATGAATCATCAACAAATCAAACAAAACCAGATTATGGACTAATTTATAAATTTTGTTTACAGTATGAAGAGGAGTTGTTAATGCACTGTGAAATTTCGTGTAAAAACTTGTTACAAAATGGGTAGCCTTTTGAATGCTTTTTTTGTCTTCCATCCCAGATATAGATACTAAGATGTTGCGTCAACCTTTAAAAAAGCAAGTTTTGACTCTCGATTCTGAAAAAGCAAACGCTTCCAGGCTTCAGGAATCTAACATAATTAACATCCATTAAATTCCTTGATACGTACAGAAGATAGATGTCCTTTGAAGGTAGAATAGTGTTGATGGAATTTATGGAAGATGTTCAGTAGCACAGTGTATTATCTTTAACCATCTAATACAACGTCAGTCTGCAAGGTCTTTTGTTCAATTAAAATCATTCAGCACACTTGTGCACAATTTTCCAGGTACAGCAGTTTCTGTGTAAGGGAAGCCTAGCATGGAAACTGAACTAGACTAACTCAGCTGCCCCTTTGGATCTTGGCAGCATGGAAATCTTGTGATTTTGTAAATTAGGGTTGAGGGGCTGTGGTGGAGCTTGGTCTTGGAAACTGACACTGGTACGATGTTATGTTCAGGCCTGTGTTATTCATCTTTTGCTTTCAAAAGCGCGAAATGAACTTAGTTTTTATTTTATTTTATTTTATTTCCAGAAAGTCCATTCTTCACATGCATGAAGTCTCAGTAATACAAAAAGTTGAAGGAAAATGTATCCTCCTTAAAACTAACAATTTTCAATGTTTGGCTTGCTTTGGGTTCCGTATTAATATGGACCAAAACTGCTCTTGGGTGTTGGACTTGTTTCATGGATTAGGCCTGAGTGTGGTAGTCTCAAATGCCTGATTGTTACCTTTGCCTCTGCAGCTAGCTTTTGGTTTACCATTAGAGACGTCACTTGGTATTTTTGGTCCCACAAGTCACTGATTTGTGAAAGAACATGAACAATAGCGATGACAGCAGAACCTCCCTGGACTATTGGGAAGGATGATTTTTTAATGCATACTCAAAGCTGTGTAAATGTAAAATACTGAGTGCTGAAGTTTTACCTATTTGTTGTTAGTGAAACACTCTGTAACCCGGGGAAGGTATTGGGTTTTCTCGCAGTACTTCTAGATGCTCTAAAAGGTTGTTACGAGAATTCTTAGAGACCGTGGTTCTGAACTGTGACAAGCTCTTGTCTGAGCAAGGAGGAAACGTATCTCTACAAATACAGCTGTAGTTATGGTTTGTTCTTTTGGACGCTATAGCTGATACATTAGGAGTGTCTGATGTCACACTGACCCTACTCAGGGGCTCCAAAACAAAAAGTAGCTTAACGTGTCATTATTAATCTTCATGACTCTTAATAGTAGTTTTTAACATTCATTCCCTGAGCCATCAGCTTGGTGCTTGGAAAGCCCTGGTGGCATAACCAAATACCTTCCTAATTAATTTTAATAATAGTGAGACTCATTAGTAATTTGCATCGGTCTGCTGGGACAGGCCATGATTGAGATTGATACCTGAAAAGATGCTCAAATAATTTTTGACACTTCAGCAGAATATCACTGTGAGATGGAAGCTGAGGAATGACAGAGGGGAAGTTGGTTACAGTCAGTGGACCAGCCCTGAACAGGTTAAAATGTGAAGTGTGATATACATGGCTTCAGGGTGAGTGGGTGGGGAGTGGATGGTGGGGGGGGGGTTTAGTGACGTGCATAATAGCATTTATCATTAACTTTTTTGTTTGTTTGCTTTTAGAGAGCCCTAAAGAAAAGTAGGTTTTGTGTACCACATCAAGAGTTTTTAAGAAAGTGGGTCAATCTGGTTAAATTGTGAATTAGTATTCTCCTGTGAACATCTGTAAACTGTTGAGTTTAATTGGCTTACAGCTGGTGTTGATTGTAGGTTTTGAGGGATTGTACTTTCCTCTTTTTAGTTTGTATTTCATTTCCTTTTCCTTACTGTTTCCTGGTGCAGTCTGGCTTTTTCTGGCTGGTTTAAAATTAAAGATCCTTAAATAGAAGTGGGTTTATTTGTTAAGATTTTTTCCCCGCCAATAGCAGAACACCTGGTGCTGACTCTGTGGGAAGATTGGGAGGTATTTATGGACTGGTTTATTGAGTTTGACATTGCGGCCTTCTCCTTTTTCATGTTCTGCGGTACCTTTTTGAAACAGGTTAGCAAGCAGGGTTTGAGCTCAACTAACACCTCTCTCTTTTTCTCTCTTTTTGGGTCATTTACCCTTTATCAAATATGTTTCACAAACCGTAAAGACCCCAATTTGTGAACCTCTGGAATCAGGGACCTAAAACTATGAAATGCCATAAGATTTACAAGGGGTCGAAAAAGGCACAGCATGTGGGGACTCCAAGTAACGAGGTCTTTACAAACGCATAAATAAGCTTCTGGGAAAGTGCTTGCTGTTCCTATTTGCCAAACTGCATACAATTATAAAAAGTCCTAAAGTCTTCCAGGTGTTTGTGTACAGGTGTCTAATAGCTGCTGGCTCCACCAGGGACCAAGATTTTCAGTTTCCTCTTTGCTGGAGTTGGCAGGCAGCAGAGTCATTTCAGACAGGTAGACACAGGCTGAAAGCCTGGGAAGGAGCTTGATGGATAAACACATTTGGTTTAGTAAAGATGGGTCAGTCCCATGTGCTGCAAGATTGAGATGACCAGAACATACTGTGGATAACTCTGGCTGTAGTACAGAGGAGGGAGAATTTAAGCATTGAGGATAGTGATCCTAATATAGTCTGTGACTGGTATGCTCTTCGTCCGCTGCTTGTGACTAGAGCCCTTCGAGAGTTACGAGTTTGCTACTGCCTCTTAGTTAATGGGCCGACTCATTTAGCGTATGCAGTTGGTGCTTGAAGATTTCAGCTCCGGAGGTTTTGGGTTCATTCCTCATAGATGACCCTACTAAAGAAGTTGTTATGCTAGTTTGATTTGTAATTAGGAGGACAAAATGAGTTGAATTTCAGCAACATAGATTTTAGAAGTACAAGAGAAGTTATGTGGAAACAAATGGAGTGAAAAGCAGCTGTGGACAAAATGAAAAATGTTGAGATTAAATCAGTGTTTCATCCTCTTATGGCATGTTCATCCTTTTAGTAGGAAAACAAAATATAAAATGACAAAGTGGATGAAATAGCTGATGAAAATGCACTGGGTGTAAAGATAAGACCAATAAAGTGTAAGGTTAAAATGGAAGAGTGGGCAGACTGTGGAATGAAGTCCAAACAGAGTAAAATGATTCAGAAAAAAGCAATAATGGAGACTGAAGTAAATTATACAATGTATCTTAACATATAAAAACATTTTCTGAGAACAAACCATGAAGAGACCAACATCAGTGCTGGCTACGGGATAGTAGGGTAATAGAGCCGGACCATTGAAAGATAATTATATGAATGATTTGGCTTACTGCTCAGAGAGAAAGATGAGGGAGTAGATGCCAGAAAGAGACAGACACATTTCCTAAGGGTGGAAGAAGAAACTATCTGAATTCAGGGCAGTACCAAAAACAGGTGATCAGAAACCATAAATGACAGGAATGTGACAAAACTCAAACTGGACCCTATCCAGAAATCTGGAGTTGGGAAAGAGTCGAAGGAGTGAGAGCAGTGCCTGGAAATGCCAGCGAAGGAAGCCTAACACTTGTGTTTAGTAAACAAGGATTCTTGGTTTTGATTCAAATCAAATGCAGTTGATAAAACAGCAATTTTAATTTTTAAATAGGTAAATCTTGATAGAAGTAGAAAACAGCAATGCTTGTTTAAAGTTTTTTTTAATTTTACTTGCTTCCTGTTCAGACTGTTCAGTGCTATTCTTCTGAAGTTCATATGTCCTGTTTTTGTGCATTTCTTGATCATGCAGGACTGGGGTCTGAGAAGTGGCAGGAGAAGTGATCCACATGCATGAAGATGCTAGATCTCCAGGAACTGGCTCAATGGGGAGGCAAAACAATTGATATAAGCTCAAAATAATAGAACAAATTTTCAAAAGTGAAAAGTCACCAAACTAGCTACAAATAAACACCTAAAATCAATACTCACCACAAACTGAAAATTGAGAGTTAGATTCAGTTTAGCATGGGGAACAAAGATGGTAAAAACTCCCATTGACTCCAATGGGCATTGGAGCAGGCCTGTGGAAGGTAAGGATTGAAAGAAAGATAATCAGCATTTATCAGCAAAGTGTGTAAGAGGTGGAAAATGGTGTTCAAGACTTGCTAAGGGTTTATTACTGCTTCTTTTGCAGCATCATTTAAAAATACTCTTTTGTAAGGTCACACGAGTAAGGTATATGGAGTTTGCTGCTTGAGCAGATTAAAAACTAGCTTGAATGTTAAAGTTGATACATTTTTCTATGGGAACAGAAATGGAAAATTCTTGACGAATGGAGTGCTATATGAGGAACGGATTTGTTCATTCTTCATTTCAGTGACGTGGAAAAGGGATAATGCACAGTGAAATGATCACGTCAGCTGATAGTCCAGACTGGGGTACAAGAACTTCTTAATGACTTGGATGGGTTAGGACAGGAACAGTTAAAATACAGCCTGAAGATAAAATTCAGGTCGTGACTGTAGTCCAATAATTTGTGGCAAGTAATATGCAGGGTTACACCCTGTGCAGGTCAGCGACTGGATTTTGATTTTGAACTGGTTTGTTTTTAACTCGGTTTGTGTCAGTCTCTGTGATGCATATTTTCCTGGCCACAGCCATTCTGATTAGCAGGCTGGGCAAAGAAAAAATGCAGCTCTTTCATTCCCAGAGATGGCAGGGCTTCTTTAGATTTTTGGGATCTCGTCAGGTGTCTTCTGAGCATGCTCAAAAATGATTTTTCAATGGTTAACAGCCTGAATAAAAAAACTTTTCACAACCTGCAAAGAAATGTTGTAAATATGTTAAAACAAGCTACAAACAGGGCTTTTTTTGTGATGGTAATCAGGGAAACTGAGTCCTGGCACCTTTCTTTCACAGCCACTGCTGCTGGTGGCCCCAGGTCCCTGGCAGAGTACTGGCACTTTTTTTTTTTTTAAATTAAACTGAAAAAGCACTGGTTATAACACATACCATTTTATAACCATACCCTTAGTTTATGCAGTCAACAAGTAGGCAATGACTTGCCATAAGCTTCACAAAAGTTTATATTCACAAGCTGTATTTCTGTTCAGACCAGCCTCCCGGTGAGTGGCATTATTTGCTCCTGTGGTCTTTCTGTGATCTTGTAAATTGCATTTGATAGGCTACATTTTGATTGCCAGCTCAGTGGTGTGAAATTAATGTAACTCAATTTAAATCCTGTATTTCCTACAGGCTTGTGAAACAGCTAACTCCACTCAGAATTGGTTCCCTTGTTAATCCAAATGCTGGTAGAACTAGAATTGTATTTTTGGAGAAGAGATTTGCTCACCAAAGTATTTAGGAAAAAAATATGCAGGGAACAGAGGATGGATACCACATGACTATGTCCTTAACATTCAATACATGACCAGGGAAGTATGACATTTAGCTAAGGAAGCTTAGGATGCTAAAAAAAACCTAGGCACAGAATACTTCTAACACAGAATAGTTAATACATGCATTTAAACTGTTGAAAGCCATAGAAGCAACCATACACTTTTAAAAGACTACCTAAACAAGTGCTGTGTGTATTGGGGAAAAAATACAGCAGGTCACAACTGTGTTAACTCAAAGGAAGAAGCAGATTTTAGATGAATTTTTTTGGCCTGGCTTTGTCCTAAACTTTCCTCTGTTCCAGTTGGGCAAGAAGATGATCCTCTAAGTCTTAACAACCATCGCTTTCAGGAATTGTAAAATTACCAGATCTCATTAATGCTTGGCTATATCATTCATCAAAGCTCTCCTTATGCCTCATGCTGGCTTCTTTTCTTTCCACCTCTTAATCTTTCTCTCATTATAACTGTGTGTCTGCCCTTTGGACCTAGCTGCTTCCAAGAAGTTGACACCTGCAGAGATATTATTTGACAGATTTGTTAACTCATTCACAGTCAGAACAGTATGTGGAGCCTTCAGTGGAGGAGAAAAAAAAATCTTTGGTGAGCTGCTACAGAGAATGAGTGCTGCTGTAGATATCATAGGACCAAGAACCAATGAGCTGGTGGTGCGCTAATGAAAAGTAATTATTTGTATAACTGTCCTTTGTGTACTCTTGATAAATTATTAGTTTAGTCTTGAAGCATCAGCATTTCTGTTGCAAAGCACTGCTTTGGAGAGACTTTTCTGTTCTAATAAATTTTTCAGATGTGCCTCATGTATTTGCGTGATTCGGGAATAAAGATTTAAAATTAAGATCAACTTTCCATGGATTTTAGTCCTCAGAGAGGGAAAATGTCTTTGACGTGTTCACAGAAGCTAGTACTCAAAATGATATGAATAGTTGTACAGTGCCTTTCATCTAAAAAACTAAAGCTCTTTGCAAACACTTGTTACAGAAGCACGGAAGTGATCTAGTATTTTAGCCAAATACATGCTGTTTATAAAGTAATTGTCAAGATTTTTTTGAAATACCTGTCACTGTCCAAGACTTTGTTCATTGACAAGGACTCTTATCTGTCTCAGTGGGGGATGCCAGTTTAATGATGTATTTTCCAGTTTTAAGCCCAGTTTCAGGGGGCAGGTTTGATGTGAGAAAACGCATATCCCTTTGGAAATAAGAGTTAGAAAGTTGTTTTAAGGTAGATTCCATAAATATCCATTTTTATATTGGCTGATATGTCAGGTATCCTGCTTCCTGTGAAATTAACCAAGTTGTTTTCAAAATGTAAAATTTGGCATTTGATTTAATACTGCACACCCTTCTTACTTTAAAAACTCGCACTTTACAACTCGGTAGAGCACATGGTAAATGGATTGAGGACTGGCTACGTGACAGTCTCAAAAAATAGTTGCCAATGGGGAATCATCATCAAACTGATGATTTATTGGGCTACCACAAGGATCGGTGCTCATGCCATTCAATGGTTTCATCAATGATCTGGAAATAAATATTGAACTGCTGCTGACATTTGCAGATGACACCAAGATTGGTGGGGTGGTGAAAAGAATGACAGGCAGTCATAAAGGGGATCTGGGAAGCAGGGCCCATTGAAACAATAAGTGTATTGATACGGCAACTGTAAACTGTACAGCCATGCGTCGAGGAATGAGGAACCTACAGACAGAGGCCTAAATGATAGGAAGCAGTTGACTCTGAAAAGGATTTAAAGGTCATAAGGTATGTCTACGCTGCAGTGAGACACTAGCAGCTGACCCTGCCAGGAGACTTGGGCGCTCAGGGCTTGGGGTAAGGAGCTGCTTAATTGCAGAGTAAATGTTTGGACTTGGGCTGCGGCCCCTCAGTTCCCAGGGTCCTGAAGCATGTGTTCCCACTCAAGCCTGAGTATCTGTGCTGCAGTTAAGCAGCCTCTTAGCCTGAGCCCCACATGCTCAGGTGAGCTGGCACATGCCCATTGTGGATTTTTAATTGCACTATGGACATACCCATGGTAGATAAGCCACTGAATATAAAAGCCTACTGGTGATGTCATTGCAGAAAGGAATAATGCAATCCTTGGATGTAGAAACAGGGGAGTAGTGAGCAGGGAAGTGATTGTACCTTTGTATGTGGCATTGGTGAGACTGTTCTTGAAATGCTGTTCTGCATTTTAAAAGGAACCTGGAAAAAAATTGAAGCCAGGGCAGAAAAGAGCCACCAAATGTAGGACTGGAGAAAATGCCTTTCACTGAGAAACTCATAGAGTTCAATCTGTTTAGCATATCAAAAAGAAGATTTAGAGGTGACAATTGCAGTGTAGATTTACCTTCACAGGGAGAAAATATCAGCTGCTGAAAGACTGTTTAATCTATTGGAAAAGAGCATAAGAAGAAACAATGGCTGGAAGCTGAAGTTAGACAAATTCAAATTTGAAATCAGGCACAAATTTCTCATAGTGATCATGATGAACCTTTGGAACAACCTACCAAGGGAAGTAGTAGATTGTCCATATCTTGATGTCTTATAATCAGGACCAGATTTCATTCTGGAAGATGCACTTCAGTCAAACACAAGTTATTGGGCTTGGTACAGAGGCCCTGGGTGGAACGAAATGGAGTGTGCCATATAGAAGGTTAGACTAGAGGATCTAATAATCTTTTTCTGGTCTTAAACACTGCACATTTCCATCAGGAAATTTTTCTGTCATAATCTGCTTTACATGATTGTCAACATAGCATCTCCTTGCCCTGTTAAAGGTCATTTTTGTAAATTGTATGTTGGCCAACTGTCCTGTAATTGGTCGGAATATCACTTCTGTTTCATTGCAACTCAAAGCAATGGGACAAAAAGTAAAAGAATTTTAGAAGTGATTCCTCCTTCTTCCTCTTGATTTTGTCACTAAAAGACCTTCAGGTCCTCCAGCATCCCAACATTTGCTTGGATTAGTCCACATAACTCAGCTGTAGGTGGGACAGTAGGAAACATCTGTATGGCCAAACTCTGAGTATGAGACTTCAGAAATGCTGAAGGGAGTTAAGTACACAGCTCTCACTTAAAGTTAAGAGGTATAAACTCCCTTTGCGACACTCTGATAATGCCACACAGGGTCTTTGTAAACTCAGAACATATTCTTGTCTGTTATCCTGGAAATGGCTATTTAAGCCTACTGGTAGTTCAGTGGACTTTATGTTGCAGGGAGTGGAGCAATTCCTTTGGAACATATTTGAATACATATAAATGAAAATAATTCCTTTTCTTGCCCAGCACAAAACAGTAGGCATCTTGGGGAATTGAGAAGATTTTGGATGACTGTCACTTGCTAACTGCCATTCACCTGCTTAGGTGGACCAGTTCTATCTCTCATAAGGGCAATCTGCTTTCATATTCCTTGGCCTGATTTCTCTTGGCAGCCAAACTGGATGTGGTTGACAGATTCTGTCTGAAAAGAGCTTTGGTAATTGCTCAGTCTGTTCGGTGACTATGACTGTGACAGATGGTCGCACTGAATGTTTAAAATGTTCAGGACTTCTGGATGCTCCTTAAGCTTATGAGCAGAAAGCTTTGCCAACATTTCTGTTATCTATTAGAAAAAAAATTAAATATTTCCATGCATTGCCATTCTTCTCGCCTCCTCCCTCCCCTTCCACAAAAGAAATCTTGAGGTATGTTCCATTTGGATCTGTGTGTTCTTGCTGCATTCTCTCTCTCTCATTTTTTTAGTGGAGAAAGTCTCAAGATGTTACTGCAGACTGGCGTAAGTAAGTGCCAACTGCTCTTGCAGACTTGTTAATGAATTTATTTTTGCCTGAGAACTGCACATATGGCCCAGAGTGGAAATATTGGGGTCTGTAGTTGTTGAGAGGTCTGGCAGATTTCATTTTAGAATAACATTTAGATTGGTCACAAACTCAATTTTTAATATATGTTTTTGTAATCTTCATTAGGGGTTTCTTAAACCTTTTCACTGCATTGATCACATCTTAATAGAGAGATTGTTATGGATCAGCTCCTGTCTTGTTCATGATCACATAACATCATGTGGCAATGAGAACCATCGAATGCATGGAAAAGTAACTTTAGGAAAATAAGCAAGGAGTCCTGTGGCCCTTAAAGACTAAGAAATTTATTTATGACATGAACTTCTGTGGGAGAAAACGAAGTGGGATTTTCTCCTCTGGAAGCTCAAGCAATAAATAAATTTGTTAGTCCTTAAAAGTGCCACAAGACTCCTCGTTTGTTTTGCTGGATGAGGCTAACATGGCTACCTCTTAGCAAATTAGGAAAATAGCTACAGGAATTCATTTTTAGCTGTTTAAATACAGGTTAACAACTGTAACAAGGCAAGCCAGTGCTATCTGGCCTGCCCTTCTCCTGTGGGGCACAAGGTATCTTCAGAACCGCTATGGTGCAACATATGGCTTTTGGATATAACTGTATACAGTAATACGTAAGTTCCAAAGGGGCGGCAGGGTTAGTCTAGTTCAGCAAAACAAACAAGGAGTCCTGTGGGACTTCTAAAGACTAACACATTTATTTATTTATTATTTAGTATATAATATGTCATAGGATGCGTATCTTCCTCTTCAGCTGAAATATTCATCCTGATATGTTTTCGTTCTTTCTAATGTTTTCTTTACAGGTGCTTTCAGTCATTTCAGTTCTACTTAGACCTGATCATTGTCTAGACCAGTGTTTCTCAACTGGCGTTCTGTGGAACTGGTGCTCCTCAGACATAGTGCAAGTGCTCCGTCACCCACCCCAGTCCCTCCCTATGGGGGGGGAGGCTGAGTGGGGAGAGGGAAGGTGCAATTTAATGTCGCAGCCATAGCAAAGCTTCCTAGCACACGGCAGCAGATGCTGATGCTCAGCTGGAAGCTCTGCTGCGACTGGGACATTTTAAATATCAAGCCTTTGTTACCAGCTTTTTCAAGAATGTTTTCATCAGGTGTTCTGCGTAAAGTAGCTAATACCTTTAGGTGTTCCCTGGTCCACTAAAGATTGAGAAACACTGGCCTAAGGAACAGGAATGGGCTAAAGCCATTTAGGATCCTCTTTCTTCTTTCAGGGAACTTGATGCCACAGATTGGGAAAAAAGATATGGGTTTGGTTTTTTTAAATTTTATTTAGGCCTCTAAGACTTACTTCCTCCATCTATTTCTAACCACATTATAACATGGTTAACTCCATGCACCGTGACTAGCTTGTCAAAATGATGCCGGATTCGAGCGTAGTTCTTCACTGGAAAGTTGGGACTCCATGGAACAAGTTTAGCCAGTCCTCTTGTCCCCACTCAAGTGTCTTTGCTTAGTGCCATACGGTAATTGCCAACTGCTTTATCACATGGGGTCAGCTGTACTGTGTATCACACCTTCATGGGCCACCAGCATTTGGCAGGCTCGTTTCAAACAACAGTTACTTGATGTTGCAAGTCAGAGTGCTCAGTGAAGCTCGCCGTTCTGAGGTGTAGATGAATTCTTGTGCTAGCTCACTGTTTGGGGTAGAAAAGAATTAAAAACAGACCTGGGTTGATTTTGTGGTGACCTTCCTGGGGGGTGAAGTAAGAAGACTGCCTCGGGTGGGGTACTGTTAGCCCAAATCAGATCGCTGTTGTGGTTCTGCTGCATAGTGCTCAGATGAGCATGTGAAAGGCTACGTTTGCACTTGGAGCTGGGGACATGAGTCCCAGCTTAAGTAAACATACTTCCTCTAGCTCTCATTGAGCTAGTAAATTAAAAATATTTGTTCAGCTGTGGTGAGCAGTAGCGTATGGGGTAGCCACCCTGATTATGTACCCACAGGGTTGAGGTGGGTTTGTACTTCAGACCAGTAGCCTATGTTGCCTCTCACCACTGCTCCTGTCGCTGTGTCTAAGGCACTCTTTTTAGTGCCCCTTCTCAATGAGAGCTATCAAGAATATGTCTGCTTGAGCTTGGACTCGCTCTTCCAGTTCCAATTGTAGATGTAGCTGGAGTGTGATTCAGTTTATTGTACTTTTATCTGTAGTGTAGGTGAGCCTCAGGGATGAGAAGCATAACATGAGCTGGTGGAGATTCTGTTCATGTCATCTTCTGATGATGCTTGGTGTTTTCAGAGTCTTGTGGCTCCAGTTTCTCCAACCAGTGACTCAGATCACTTGATTTATGTAGTGCTGCCTTTGCTTTTCCTCATATATTCAAAGTGCCAGTCTCCAGGAGCTCTTGAATGTCTCCAGACTTCTTTCTTTGTTTTGACTTAATTTTCAGTATTTTGAGGACTCAGTTTTCAAACTCAGGGCCTCCATTGGCTTGGTTTGATGTTCAAACTGGCACCTACTTTAAGCACCTAACTACTAATTGGGCACACCAATCCAGAACTTAGAAGTGCCCAACTGCGAAGATGAGGCTCCTGAAGTGTTTCTTTGGTGTTTGTTTCTGCACTGGTTCTTCTTACATGACACTTAGCACCACGGATAGTATCAGACTGCTTTTACGTAATGCATTAAGCAGCGTGACTAGTATCTGGCACATGGAATAGTTTCATCCTCTCTCCCAGAGTTTTAGGCTTATGGAGGTGGGACTGTTCTTTAAAATACATTGATGTTGCTATATGTTTACATTAGAGAAGGTTTGTGGTCCTTCGTCACTACTGCATGGTTAAAAACTAACAAGCTTATTTTAAAAATGCTGAATATAAGGAAAGGTTGTATTCCCATTGCTCTGAGCTCAGTCTTAAGCCAAAGTCACACTGTACACTATAATTGGAGAGTCAAGGATTATGTGAACCCTCAGGGAAAGTGAACTGACATTTAAAAAGCTTTATTTTTGAGTAAATTCTGAATGTATAATTATTTAAAATATGGAAGCTAGCACCTGTTTAGTGTGTTCTCTCTAAAGCTGCTCCTCTAGTGCTATTAGGAAAGTTAAACCAGCGATGATGATGCTCCCCAGAAAATAGCTGCATTTGCCAGATTCAGCTTTAGCTGTAGACGTTGGCAAGCTAGCACAAATATTGAAGGAGTACTGGCCCATTTCCATAATATCCTTTTTAAGGATCTTTATACTGAGATTAGCAAGCTCTACATATACCATTGTGTGGCACCTCTGTGGCATGACAGCCAGGCTTTCCTTGTGGTCTTTTGTTTTCCCAAAATCAGCTTCTCCAGATTCTTTGAACTGCTATTCTGAGTGTGTTGCTGGTGGTGCTGTTAGGCATTGCCCTAAGCAACTATTGGAATGATGCATACGCCAGTGGTTCCTACCCTTTTTTCTGCTGTGGCACACCTTGATACCTTCAATATTTTTGAGGTACACTGCTGTTTAGTCTCAAATGAACTCATGAATATTCATGAGCCAGTCCAGAACTCTGAGAAGTTTTTCAAAAAAATTCAGTGGCACATCTGTGTGCCATGACATGCCGGTTGTGCATGCCAGTGTTTCCCAATCTTTTGTTCTGCACGTTTGTTCTGTATGTCAACCAAGGAGTCTTGTGACACTTAGACTAACAAATGTATTTATCACATGAGCTTTTGTGGGAGAAAAATACCACTTTATCAGACATTTTGAAGATGGGGGAACTTACAGAATAGGAGAATAATAAATACAAGGAAATGTAGCCATAAAATCAGGTCACACAAAAGCTTATGCAATAAATAAATTCGTTAGTCTTTAATTATCACAGGACTCCCTGTTTGTTTTGCTGAACTAGACTAACACAGCTACCCCTTTGTAACTTGTTCTATATGGGAATCAAAGAGAGAAAAACCAACTTCTCTGTCTATATTCATTTTTGAAAGTTTTCCTTTCTCTGTACATAGCAATATGAATGAAAATGAGACAGAGCAAAATATACCCATCTGGTTTACCTGGCAGAGCATCACAGTAACCGGAAGAGATCTTCTAGCTCAGCACAGCAGGGAAGAATCCAATAAAACTAAACGGAAGGGCAAAAATAAATCTCTCAGTAGTTAAACAACTTCTTGTTGCACACTGTTGCAGCAGGCTGAGTTGATGCGTAGTAGAGACGCATTGTACTCAGGAGTCATGTGTAAAGTGGCTGGGGGAGAATCTAAGGTAGTGTGGCGTGGAACTTCTGCCAGACCTTTCAGTATATGAGTTACATCAGTTTAGGCTCCCTTACACTCATTTATGCAGTGTAATTTACATCCTTTTTCATGTCCACTCTGAATTGGAGCATTATTATCTGTTCAAAAGCTTGTTTTTACACATGGAAATGTTTCTCTTGATTCTTTGCAATACTGATGTTGGAGAAGTGCACTTTATATTTGTAGAAGCTGGCTATTTTTCCACCAGGTTTCTTATGTCAGCAGCCACCTACACCTATCCTGCGTGCCTAATCTTCTTTGCTGTTCTTCCATTTTCTCCTCCCATGAAAGTTCCTGCAATAAATAAATTTGTTAGTCTTTAAAAGTGCCGCAAGACTCCTCATTTGTTTTGCTGACCTAGAATAACACGGCTACCCCTTTGGAACTTCTCTTTGATTTGTAGCCGGTGATTCTGTAAGAGGACATTGAGTGATGAGAGGGACATACTGAAAGGTTATTAGAGCTTGCAGCTCTGGCCATGGATTCCACATTTTGCTGTTAGTTAATTAGCAGCTGTGTTACCTGATGTCCTTCACTGACCCTCGCTAGTTTGTCTCATAATGTCATTACTGGGATATATGTCAATGACCAGTGCTACGTATCTTGAAATTGTAGCAAAGATCAAAATAATAACATTAAAATAACTCACCTGACATGCTTTCCCTTTTTGAGTCCAACTTTTATTTACATGACTCATTTCAAAAGCGATTGCTACAGAAGTTGCCAGAAGAACTGCATTAATTTGAGAATATAAAGCCAGAGTTCCCTGTAGTTAGCTGTGGCTGCAAATGAATTTAATATTGAATTTAATTTAGGATGTTACTGCTTCTTTTGTTCATCATAGAAACCAATACATTTTGGTTGTTGCGGAGCTGTCTTGCAGCCTGAAGTGATGCAATCTTTAATATATTTGTACCAGTATGGGTCTCCTGGGCTTGTGTTAAATACCAAGTACCAAGAGGCTCTTAAAAGCGTAAAAATGTAGTGTACATAAATAAACAAATAAAATTAATAAAAAAACCCTCCTCAAAATCATGGAAAAGAGATGACTTTGAAACTCTCTGTAATTACTGTTCCCCAAACTCTGTATTCAGGAGCTCATGTTAATCCAAAAAACCTCCAGGATTACATAAATAATGAACGAGCTAAAAATGTCTTGGTTTTGTAATGTAGATGAAGGCAAGGTGTCATGTCAGGACCACATTTACATACTAGAATTATTTAGTTATCATGTCTTGCCCTCTAAAGAAGTGATATGATTATGAATATTCATAGGCTTGAGTAAAATATTAATGGCACACTGATACTTTCATTTTAGGTCTCCAAACACCCGTAAACAGTCTCATTTAAATATGATGTAGAATACGGGGTTAGCTTGTGAGGAGCAAGGATCATCCTTTTTGCATTTAGGAGCGGATTCATGCTTATCCTGAAGTTACAAGAGAATAAACTACTTACCCTGTACTCACCAAGCAGTATGTGGCAGTTGAAAAAAAAATAATTTTGTTAGGTAGTACTTTTCTATGCTATACTAGATATGTACATAGAGTCGGGCGGCACTTTTAAAGACTAAAACATGTATTTATTCCATAGGCTTTTGTGGGCAGAATCCCACTTCATCACATGTATGGAATAGAGGGTACAGCATGAAAGGGGAAGTACGAATGCAGAGAAGGGCAAAATGCAAGGTCAATTCAGATTTATTTCAGTAAATCAAGTAGGTTGTTTGGATTCAGACAGTGTGGAACAGAGTGAGAATTCACTGCAAATTTGACTTTATTAATGTGGATTTGAATAGAGAGAGGGGCTGGCTCACTCATTGCAAAAAGATGGTCCCACCCCCCCTTTAACCTTCCCACCTTCTTATTTGTTGTTTTACACTGTTTAAATCCAAAGTGCTGCCGGACTCCTTGTTTGGTTTGTTGAACTGGACTGACATGGCTACCCCTTTGGTATGTATAAACATACAACTCACATTGCAGGCCATGGTTATTCTGATGGTTAAGAACACTCTGTCGTGTGGTCTGGAGGAATCACTTACTCCCACCCACCCCTGTATCCAGTTCACAGTCCTTGATTGGTGGATGTTCTGAGAATACAGTGTTGTTGGATGTGGATTAAGGTGGGTATAATCTGAAAACCCTGTTTCAGGAATGCTATGGTACCATACATGACAAACCTAGAATGATTCTGTTCAACATCTTCATTAATATGGTTCTGTACAGAAATTCATTAGTGATCTAGGTGATGGGATAGATTGCAAGCTCAATAAATTCTCAAGTGACACCAAACTGGGGGGAATGGTAAACATGCTGGAGGGCAGGGATGGGATTCAGGGAGACCTAGACAAATTAGAGCATTGGGCCAAACATCATTTCATGAGGTTCAACAAGGACAAGAGCAAAGTTCTGCACTTAGGACAGAAAAATCCCATGTACTTTTATAGGATTAGGGCTGATTGGCTAAGTAGCAGCACTGTAAAAAAAAAAAAAAAAAAGGACCTGGGGGCGATGGTGGACGGGAAGCTGAATGTGAGTCGTTAATGTGCTCTTGTTGCCAAAAAGGCCAATGGCATATTGGGCTGCATCGGTGTTATCAGCAGATCAAGGGATGTGGTTATTCCCCTCTATTCGGCACTGGTGAGGCCGCATCTGGAATACTGTGTCCAGTTCTGGGCTCCCCACTACAAAAGGGACGTGGACAAATTAGAGAGAGTCCTGCGGAGTGCAACAAAAATGATCGAGGGCTAGAGCACAAGTCTTTGGAAGGTAGACTGAAGGAACTGGGTTTATTTAGCCTGCAGAAGAGAAGCCTGAGGGGGGATTTGATAGCAACCTTCAACTACTTGAAGGGGTGCTCCAGAGAGGAGGGAGTAACAGAAGACAGAAAAATGAGCAATGGTTTCAAGTTGCAGCTGGGGCGTTTTAGGTTGGATATTAGGAAAAATTTTCTCATAGGAGGGTGGAGAAGCATTGGACTAGGTTACCTAGGGAGGTGGTGGAATCTCCATCTTTGGAAACATTTAAGGTCTGGTTAGACAAAACCCTCACTGGGACGATTTAGTGGGAGTGGTCCTGCTTTTAGCAGTGGGTTGGAGTCCCTTCCAACCTTACAATTCTATGAACAATTGGATAGATAACTATTTGAGACAATGTTTAAAAATCTTGGTCTTTTTAATTTTACTTTAACACTGTGGTGTAAGGTTTACATAAGAAAGACATTGATCTATGGTGATCCTAAGGAAGTTAGCCTTGACATATAGGGCTGAAAACATTTACTTCTCAAAGTTGTCATCAGTGTCATCTCAATCTAGGACATGACTTCTAGGCATATTGTCCCCCTGACACTCGTCTCCACTGCACATCTTTGTATGAATCAGGCTGCTGGCCAAACGTGCGGGGTAGTTAGTGTGTACTCCTTGGACATGAGCACTTGATTAGCTGATTGATTGATTGATTGATTGAGAAGTGTATATTTCACACACATCTGGTGTGATTAGACCCTCCTCTGATACCCACCCATGTCTGGCAAAGGAGGGTAGTTTTGGATGCTCTTGGTAATCTTAGAGCCATACTGTTGCTTGATAATTTGCCCTCTTGGCAGGAGGTATAAATGCAACCACAGTTAATGGCAATTTTTCTGAGCAAACTTTCTGTGCTGCCGGTGGGGCTAGTTTATCTGATTGACAGGATAGATTTGTGAGTCGTTGACTCTGGCACCTCCCACTGGGTTGAGTTAAAGAGGGACCTTGCCCTCTGAAATGGTGTGTTGTGTTGTGTCCTGGCTGCCCAGATTATTTGAGGGTACACCCTCTATCCTTTCAGCTGAAGCTACGCTCAGTGATTTTTCTCCTGTGGAGTACATCCTAATTTTTCATAGTACGTATGTGAAGTCAAGGATAGTGAAGATAGAAGCACTTTGATTTAACTGATGTTTCAAAGAAAAGTGGACTTCCTGGCTTTAGAATTTTTGCACTTTAGTGAATAAAGGAGGCATGAAATCAGGAAGCTACTTCAAAGAGTGGTTCTTTGCTGTTCCAGGCAGCATTTGAGTCAGGGCTGGGCCCCATTAATATGCTTCTGAGAGCAGACCGTAACAAGACCAAACCTTCTCTTGAGGGTTTGAGGGTTGAGTTCCATGTAGTGAAGAACCTCATTTGTAAATGTCAGTCTGTAGGTAGAGTGCTTTGTTATAGTCAGTGGAGGAGGCAATACAATGCATATGCATCCCAAAGAATTTTCTGTGGGTTTTGGAATGAATTGTTAAGCCAGCAGCCACCTGTGGTGGTAGATGCTGCTTATGTCGTACAGTTGGGTAGAGTGTGTATTGCAAACCTGCCTTTCACTCAAACATGCGTACACAACAAACACTTCATGATAAAATTGTAGCCTTGTGTTACACTTGATCCCTGTCATACTTACTGGCTTTGATGTCATTGTAACCACCGATTCACAGTTAGGTTCAGGCTATACCATAGTGTTTTTCCAGGATTGCCAACAGCTGTAAATCTCTGAAACGCCCACATACGGCAGGACGAAGTGCTTTTCTGTAGAAGTTTTGCAGTTGCAAACAGGTTTCATATTACTGTTGACATAGTACAATGTGGTTTACAGCTTTTAAGGATATGCATTTTGATTATTTTCTACAAATAGTTTTTAGCAGTCTTGCGTCTATATTTCACAGTTCATCTTCACTAAGAGCTTTGAGAGTCTTTCTGATAAACATTCGTTCCTCTTCAGTCCCATTCAAAGCACATATTTCTCTGTACTTAAGCCTGTGTGTTGTCCATCACCACTATTTTCCCATCCATCAGAGCTTTCATGAGACAATTTATGAACTCTGATTGGGTCACACAATTTGCAGTAGTGAAATTAATATTTGTTTTTGTTGAATTTACCTTTTGACACAACACATTGCATATGTTCTTTGTGTAACACTGAGCATGATGTGCAATGCTGTATGCGTGGGTATCCACTGGGTCAATACACCCACTTAATATTATTTTCTGTAAAATGTTCTATGAGTGGCTGCTTCATACAGTGCTTACTGGGAGGAGAGAGCTGCTACTGGTCTCAGCATCTTCAATATTTTCCTGATGCTTGAAGTATTTCCATTGCAACCTTGTCAAAATCAATGCATGAGTCAGCAACCCAAAAGATGAGAAGAGCCATTTTAAAAAAGTTCTTTCAATAACCAAGGGTTTTGAGAGCTGCAATGGGTGTAGCCTCTTGGTGGGGGGAGCTGGGCCAGAGCACCTGCCTCAGGGTTTCTTGGCAGTGGGGAGCCTGGAACCAGGAGCTGGCCCTCTGCAGCATCCCCCTGTGGGAGGAGGAGCCTGGCATGAGCCACTGGGACTCCCCCAATAGCAGGGTGGGGCCAGAGCCAGGAGTGGGCTGCTCACAGTGTCACCCAGTGGTGGGGGATGAAGGATGGGCCTAGAGCCGGGAGCCCAGTGCTTCAAGGAGGCAGCCAAAGAGCCTCATGCGCCTTTGGAGCCACAGGTTGCAGACCACTGTGCTAGCATGTAAGGTGCAACAGAGTACTGTTTTTAACCAGGTTCTTTATGGTGGTATTCTCCAAAGAGTCCTCTACTTGTCAGGACTTTTCATTTCCCCACTGACATCCAAATAGGATTTTTTTTTAAAAGAGAATTTTGTAATACATTACTTTAACATTTTAATGAATTGTGTCATGTTGACTATGTTATGTGACAATGTGCACATTTATAGCCAGATTCAGTAATTTCCGGCTGGGTGCTGACATCTTAACCAGTGTGTCATTGCAGCTGGCTTGGTACAAAAACTAAGCTGATAGTCAATATGACTAAACAGCTTGCTTTTTTTAAACCAATTATGGCAAATTAGTTTGAAACAATCCTTCCGTTTCTACTAATCTGGAACATTAACAAAATTAATCAGGTACCATGTCTGGTCATTAACTGGTGTTAAAGTTTTGTTAGTCGAGGGCCACAATTTATCTGTGAGAGCTGTGTGTTTGACATGCTTCTGTTAAAGAGTAATTAAAAACCATTGGTTTTTTAAACATTTTCTTAGCTATAAATCTACATAACTTTTCTAGGTTTGTCATTTGTACCTTGTGTGATGTGCAGTTGTATTCATGGGTGAAAGGACTTTTGAATGATCGTCAACTCAACCCATTTCTGACAACATAGAATCATAGAATCATAGGGTTGGAAGGGACCCCACAAGGTCATCTAGTCCAGCCCCCTGCCAGAGGCAGGACCACTCCCATTAGATCATCCCAGTCAGGGTTTTGTCCAGCTGGGACTTGAACACCTCCAGAGATGGAGATTCCACCACCTCCCTAGGCAACTTATTCCAATGCTTCACCACTCGCCTAGTAAGGAAGTTTTTCCTAATATCCAGCCTGGACCGCCCCAGCTGTAACTTGAAGCCATTGCTTCTCGTTCTGCCCTCTGTTACTACCGAGAACAGTCGAGCTCCCTCCTCCTTGGAGCAACCCTTCAAGTAGTTGAAGGTTGCTATCAAATCCCCCCTCAGTCTTCTCTTCTGCAGGCTAAATAAGCCTAGTTCCTTCAGTCTTTCTTCATAGGGCTTGTGCTCCAGCCCTTTGATCATTTTGGTTGTCCTCCTCTGGACTCTCTCTAGCATGTCCCTGTCCTTTTTGTAGTGGGGAGCCCAAAACTGGACACAGTATTCCAGATGTGGCCTCACTAGTGCAGAATAGAGGGGAATGATCACATCCCTCGATCTGCTGGTAACACTTCTTCTGATGCAGCCCAGTATGCCATTGGCCTTTTTGGCAGCAAGAGCACACTGCTGACTCATATCCAGCTTCCCATCCACCATGACTCCCAGGTCCTTTTCTCCAGTGCTGCTATTTAGCTGATCACTCCCCAGCCTGTAGCAGTACATGGGGTTTTTTCGTCCCAAGTGCAGGATTTTACACTTATCCTTGTTGAACCTCATGAGATTCCTCTTGGCCCACTGCTCCAGTTTGTCTAGGTCTCCCTGAATCCTGTCCCTGCCCTCTAGGGTGTCTACCGTTCCCCCCAGTTTGGTACCATCTGCAAACTTACTAAGTGTGCAATCTATCCCATCATCCAGATCATTAATGAAAACATTGAACAGAACTGGGCCCAGGACCGACCCCTGGGGCACACCACTTGTTACTGCTTCCCAACTTGACATGGAGCCATTGATTCCTACACGCTGAAACCGTTGTTCTAGCCAGTTTTCTATCCACCTTACAGTCCACGCATCTAACCCATACTTCCTTAATTTGCCAATGAGAATGCTGTGGGAAACCGTATCAAAAGCCTTGCTAAAGTCAAGGTATATCACATCAACGGCTCTTCCCGCATCCACAAATCCAGTCATCTCATCATAGAAGGCGATGAGGTTGGTCAGGCATGATTTACCCTTGGTGAATCCATGCTGACTGTTCCTGATTACTCTACATTCCTCCAAGTGTTTCAGGATGGATTCTTTGAGAAGCTGCTCCATGATTTTTCCAGGGATTGAGGTGAGGCTGACAGGTCTGTAATTCCCTGGATCCTCCTTTTTGCCTTTCTTGAAGATAGGTACTATATTTGCTTTTTTCCAGTCCTCTGGCACCTCCCCCGTTCGCCACGAGTTTTCAAAGATAATGGCCAACGGTACTGCTATCTCATCAGCCAGCTCCCTCAGCACCCTCGGATGCAGTTCATCCGGCCCCATGGACTTGTGCACATCTAGTTTCTTTAAGCAGTCCCTAACCTGACCTTCTGTCACCAAGGGCCTCTCTTCTTCTCCCCAGTCCCCCGTACCTAGTGTAGTGGGCTGGGAGCTGACCTTGCTTGTGAAAACTGAACTAAAAAAAGCATTGAGCACTTCAGCTTTTTCCTCATCCTCTGTCACGAGGATGCCTGCCCCATTCAGTAAGGGACCTACACCATCCCTGATCCTCTTCTTGTTATTGATATACTTGTAGAACCCCTTCCTGTTATCCTTCACATCCCTTGCTAGTCGCAACTCCATTTGTCCTTTGGCCTTTCTGATTTTATCCCTGCAGTCCCGAGCAATGTCTTTATATGCCTCCTTAGTCATCTGTCCTAGCTTCCACTTCCTGTAAGCATCCTTTTTATGCTTCAGCTCAGTGCAGAGCTCTCTGTTAAGCCACAGTGGGCGCCTTCCACATTTGCTGTGCTTTCTCCTTATCGGAATTGTATCTTCCTGTGCCCTTAGCAGGGTTTCTTTAAAATGCACCCAACTCTCTTGGACACCTTTCCCCTTCAGATCAGCCTCCCAAGGGATCCTGCCCATCAGTTCCCTGAGGGAGACAAAATCTGCTTTTCTGAAGTCCAGGGTCTGTGTTTTGCTTCTTTCCTTTAATCATCAACTTGAACTCAATCATTTCATGGTCACTGCTACCCAGGCTGCCATTGACCTCTACTTCCCTGATAAATTCTTCTCTATTTGTGAGCAGCAGATCGAGAGGCGCAAGGCCCCTCGTCGGTTGCTCCAGCATTTGTACCAGGAAGTTGTCCTCAACACTCTCCAGAAACTTCCTGGATTGCCTGTGCACTGCTGTATTGGCCTCCCAGCAGATGTCAGGGTAACTGAAGTCCCCCATGAGAACCAGGGCCTGTGCTCTAGAAACTTCTGTCAGTTGTCCACAGAATGCCTCATCCACCTCCTCCTTCTGATCTGGTGGTCTGTAGCAGACACCTACCACAACATCCCCCTTGTTGCTCTCCCCTCTAAACTTAACCCACAGACTTTCAACTGGCTTGTTTCCACTTTCATAATGAAGCTCTGAGCAGTCATAGAGCTCCTTTACATATAGTGCTACTCCTCCCCCTTTCCTTCCCTGCCTGTCCTTCCTGAACAGTCTATACCCATCTATTGCAGAGCTCCAGTCATGCAAACTATTCCACCACGTCTCTGTTATCCCAATCATGTCATAGTTCTTTGTCTGCGCTAGTGCTACCAATTCCTCATGATGTTATCAAAATTTTCCCCAACCAAAGGAATCTTGAACTGGGAGCTGTCAGGCAGCAAGTTCCTCTGCTAGACTGCAGTGGATGACACCACAGACAGGATTATTTTGTAGATTTTTTTACAAGCCAGATAATGTCTCTTTCATCCTTCTATCACTGACTTGCCAGTGGAATGAGGTTTTCCTCCATTATGCTCCCAGGGTAGTCCTACTTACGTATATGTCTAAAAGCCCCGTGGGTGGCAATGAGGCAGTATACTTACTCGTATGAGAGGTAATGGATCCCAAAGACGTCTGAATCGCTTCTTCAGTTCTGTGACTCCTTTCAGAGATGGGTTTTTGATGGGATACTGGAGGAATTCACACGTTTTGTTGCTCCTACTGCAATCCAACTTTTTCAGCCATGTTCACTCAGCACCAGCTTGTTTTTTTGCATTTGTAGTATCTAGTGGCTGCAGCCATCTTGTATTTTACTGATGATCATGTGTGATCACAGCACATACAGTTGACCATGGGCATCTTAAAATAGGTTAATTTAAATTCATCTCTTTGCAGTTAAAAACCTTAGAGCAGGGGTGTCAAACTCATTTGATATGATGGGCCAGATTTGACTTAAATGTACTTCAGGTGGGCTGTACATACCATAAATCAAAATATGATGACAGTCTTACAACATCGCAGAGTGCTGTGTTTGCAAAACTGCACTCTGTGATACCTCTCTCTGTCTTTCTCTCAGAGAGTGTGCTCTTGCAGAGCATGGTCTCCCACACCCAGTGCTCTGGGATGTTGCGAGACCTTATGCGCTCATGATGTTGTGGAGCACTGAGTATGCGAGACCACACGTTCTCTCTCTCTCTCTCTCTCTCTCTCTCATGGAGACAGTGTGGTCCCGCCGAGTACACTTATGGGCCAGATGAAGGAGATTTGTGGGACAACATTTGGCCTGCAGGCTGCCTGTTTGACACTCTTGCCTTAAGGTTTAATTGGTAATGAGATGTACCTGTAAGTCCATCTTACATGACGCAACACAGCTCATTTCCTGTTTGGGGCTGATAGTCTATCACTTGATCCTCTGTGGTTTACATGTCCGACCTTTCCAAGTATAGGGACACCTGTATGACATGAAAAAAATGTTGTGGACCCCTAAATGATGATAGTTGTTATTGGAGACTGACTGCAGGCAGTGGTGCTGCAGAGAGGCAGTGGAGGACCTGGCGTGTGGCTGCTCACAGCAGGTGAATACAATTCATTTAGAGCACTGTCCAACATGGATCACTGGATGGTAGCAGCTGGGTCCAGATGTATTCACAGACCCCTTGCTATAACTCCACAGATCCCCAGGGGTCTCCAGACCACAGGTTGGGAGCCACTGCTTTTCCCTGCAGCATGAGCCTGTTACAAGGTTGTTCTCCTAACTTTCAAACTTCTTAATAAGCCAAGGCAAAAGTACCTCAAGGGACGGACCACCTTTCTTACATCAATAGAATTCACAGTCAAAGCTTGAGGATGCTCCCAGTGAAAATCTCAGTGACTGGGGTAGGACTCTTTGCAACAGTGCAACTTCCCTACTGGGCATTTCCTGCTCACCAGTGGAACATCTGACCACTGGAGATCAGCCAGCTGGCTTTTTGCCTCCTTTCTTGTATAATTCTTAAGTTCTGACAACATTTTTGGCACTATGTGTGGGAGAAAACACAGTCCTTGTCCCACTGTAAAAGCCATTTACAGTCTAAAAGATTGGACATGCAGTAGTATGTAAAAAGGGGTCTTCTTAATTAACATAACTGGTTTTGGATGTTAAGTTCAGCTCCTACTCTTCATGTATGGGATCTATGTACCGTGGTGATAGTACAATATGAATATGTACATAGTCAGTTATAACAGCTTGCTTTAATGAAGGGAGGAAATTCTTATTCCAGTTTCACCTGCAGAGGAAATAAGAGTCCTATGGGAGAATGAGTTTAATTCTGTTTTGCATTATGCATCATTCACTAAATTGTCAGCTCTAGTCTAGTTGCAGTTCCATTAATATTGGTAATACTGCAGGAGGAACAAGTAACACATCTTGATTTTTGGGTTCCAGGGGGAGCCTGCAGCCTTTGCAGTCAGAAAAATCATCCCTTGGCTTGTAAATGAAGCCAACTTGATCAGGAAGTTGCTGAAAAGGAAGAAATATGGAACTGAGGACGCTGTTTGTTCAGGCACTTTTCAGAATACAGTATAATTCCCTGTCCCCCTTATTACACAAACTCTAAACTTTGATATATTTTCTCATACTTACACTCTGGCTTGTGGTTCTCATAAGTCTCGCTACAAAATTTGGCAAATACAGAACATCTTCTGGGCTCTGCCTTAGAGAAACATGGCAGTGCCATCTTTAGTAAGTAATCAGCGGATCCTCCATGCCTCACAGTTGTAGATCCAGTATTTTCATCAGATTTATGCATTCAGCTTGTTGAATGGGGGCTGTCTCTACTCAAATATGTTGTTCATAAAAATGATCACGGTCGTCACTTCTAGTGGGAGTTCCCCTGTAGACCGGTGGTTCCCAACCTTCTCTGCCATGGCACACCTTGATACCTTCAAATTTTTTGAGGCACACCGCCATTAAAATCTCATGAATATTCAAATTAACTTAAATTACTTATAAATATTCATGAACCATGGCACAGTGTTTCAGAAATGCTCCT